>JAOTRA010000029.1:13132734-13143673 GCA_026260255.1 Pseudolaguvia tuberculata
TCTCAACACACTCTCCTCACTAGCCAAAACATTTCCATCTGTATCCTTTATTGCTCTAACTTGCAGTACATCCTTCTTAGCTCTGTTTTTCTGACTGGGCAACGTCCTTAGTGTTCAACTTCTCGTACAATTCCTCATACACCTTTTCCTTAGCTTTTGCCACCTCCCTCTTCACCTGCTGCCTCGTCTTCTTATACTACCGCCTACTTTTCTCATCTCTCTTCCGATCCAAATTCTGTTTCGCCAACTTCTTTCTCCTTCTGCTTTCCTGAACTTCCTCATTCCACCACAAGGTCTCTTTGTCTTCCTCTCCTTTTCCAGAAGTCACACCAAGTATGTTTCTAGTTGTCTCCCTTATCACTTATGCAGTCGTTGCCCAATCATTCAACAACTCTTCATCACCACCGAACCCCTGTCTGACCTCTTCACTGAATCTCATACTACAGTCTTCCTCCTTCAGCTGCCACCATTTTATTCTCTTTTCTGTCTTCTCTTTCTTCCTCTTCTTCCTAACCTCCAAAGTCATCCTACACCATTCAATGCTGTTTAGCTACACTATCTCCTGCCACCATTTTACAGTCTTCAATCTCTTTGAGTTTACATCTACATCTACCTGTGTGCAACTTCTTTCTTTCTTCTTAAAATGCACGCTAACCACTGCCATCTCCATCCTTTAAGCAAAATCTACACATTCCACATTCCTCTCCTTAAGGCCATACCTACCCATCACCTCCTCATGACCTCTGTTCCCTACACCAACATGACCATTTAAGTCTGCTCCTATCTTTCAGGCCTAGCTACACTCTCCACCACTCCATCTAACTCACTCCAGAATCTTTACTTTTCCTCCATCTCATAGCCTACTTGTAGAGCATAAGCACAGATTATATTTATCATCACTTCCAGTAACGTTCATCACCTTATCAGAAACTCTCTTCACCTCCACCACACTCTCAATGTACTCTTTCTTCAGCATTATACCTACACCATTTCTCTTTCCATCTATACCATAATAATCCACCTCAAATGTTCCTGGCCTTACTCCCTTTCCATCTGGTCTCCACAACACAGCCACCTTTCTTAAGTTTCTCACTTTACCAGTCATAGCACCTACATTTAAAGTACCCACCGAATCTCCACTCTCCTCCACTTCTTATTTGCCTGCCATAGACGTCTTCCTCCTCTCCTTCTCCTCCTTTGGTACCCTGTCAACTAATGATACCTGTGGCGGTCGTTGTCCCGTATGAAATTGTGAGTTGTGATCTTCATATTTGATATTGCATGCCCTTTCTAACGCAACCCTTCCCAGTTATGCACTGGTTTGTGCAACACTAATGGCTGGGTTAAAATAGTGTATGAGATATAAAGCTATAAAATGTTTATTATGAGTTCATCATTCTTCATATTGTTGGCTGTTATATAGTCATTTTAATTTTATTACATATTAGGTTTGCGAGTGTAGGGAAATTTTCCCACAAATTAATCCTTATACCAGCAATTTCCCCATCTTCATCTTTTTCTTCTATTTTTAAATTAGCTGATTAATTCCCATGCACATTTTAATTCCACTTTCAGGTAGTGTAGCAACAAAACCGGAAAAAAGATAAAATCACTTATATTAAACAAACAACTTTTATTTATACAATAAGATCTTGTACGTAAATTAAATTTGTCTTCTGATGTTGATCAGTGTTTTGTGTTCTATGATCTGTTTATAATGGTGCCACATGTTGTATCAAAAGGATGCAAATGACATACCCAGTGTTGTGACTCAACACCAGTAGCACCATCAACATTAATTATCCAGCCAAGGCTATTACTGCTATTTCATTGGGCAATGTTTCTTGTGTGTGAAATATAAAACACAAGAAAAATAAAAAATCCTGTAAAACATTTACAGGATTTAGAAGACTCTTTTCTCCAGAGTGACATACAAAAGTGCTTTGAGTCACATCACTGAACCATTACATCATAAAACAAATTATCTAAGATGGTAGATCACGGACTGTCTGTAGAGCAATTTGTAGCTTTCAATATCGTAAAATAATTAAAAATGAAAACTGCTTTCTATTTATTATTCTTTTCTCTTTGTTTTTCAGTCTTCTGCTGTATCTTAAGAGTAGTCATGGGATCTTGGCAGGTCTCATTTCTAACTCAGCCTATGGTGGCTGCAT
Source organism: Pseudolaguvia tuberculata (assembly GCA_026260255.1). NCBI lineage: Eukaryota > Metazoa > Chordata > Actinopteri > Siluriformes > Sisoridae > Pseudolaguvia > Pseudolaguvia tuberculata. Next base: position 13,134,909 of record JAOTRA010000029.1, read on the forward strand.
TGGTGCTCATTATGAGTGTGTCTGGTCTAAACCCGGATGACCCCAACGTTTGCAGCCACTGGGAGAGGTGAGACATGCTCTCTCTTTCTTTTTGTCTCTCTATGTTTTTCTTGTAGTATTTCTTTTAAGTACAGGTGTGGTATTGTACCTTGGGGAACATCTTATAAGTTTAGAACCAATCAAATAAGTGAATTGCTTCAAATGAATAAACTCATTCATATTTCAAGTTGACATGCATCACACACTTCCAAGTGTTTAGATTTTCTTTCTGTTCCTGATTGTATTGATATTTTAAGACAGTTGACAGGATGTGAAGGACAGTGTTTGAGGAGTGTTGATTTGGCAAAACTTGCTGGCCTATAGAGATCAGTTGCAATCAGTAAATGCTCAGGACAGTATTGATCTCAAGCTGAGTTACCCCTAGGGAGGAAATTGATGAAAGAGACAAAGAGTTGTAGGTGTGTGGGTGTGTGTGTGTGTGTGTATGTGTGGGTTCTAAAAAGGAAACTGGCTTCAAACTGATCAATGCATTCTGCCTTAATCAATCATTGCAAGCATATTCGTGGAATAATTATGAGTTGTGCAAATCAATGTCAGTTATGAAAAATAAGACAGACAAATAATTGCTGGGATATAGAAATTTACATAGTGACCTTTCTGAGGAGACGTTTGGGGTGATGGGGGTGATATTGGCCACAATTTAGTGAAGTGTAGATAGATTTTTTTTGTTTTGGACAGTACAGTGTATAACGTTGCCGCATTGCCGCATCGCTAAGACTGCTGGTCATTTATGAACTGTTGTTACTGTCTGTTTGCATTTGTTTTTTAATCCAGTCTGGATTTCTAGCTCACACCCACAGTTCTAAATCTATTGCAGATAAATCATTTATTTATCATCACTAATTCTATCATCTTAGGATAAAACAAATATAATCCATTTTTCAGAATTAAAGAGAAGTTGAAAAAGGGAATATACAGTATATTGTACAGTTATCATAAACAAATAAATGTTTATTCTAAAATGATGCGAGAGTTATTTAAATGTGTTTCAGCAAGTTCTGTTGTTTCATATCATTTTGAAACAATACTTGTTTGACTCAATACATTTTTTTCTGCCACTCTATCAGCTATGCCGTTACTGTGCAGGAGTCATACGCGCATCCTTTTGATCAGATCTACTACACCAGATGCACAGACATCCTCAACTGGTTCAAGTGTACCAGACATCGGTAAGCTTAACTGTTAGTCTGACCCTGTTACTGCTTCTTTACCCTTATTATCAGTCATGACTAACTACCCAAAAATGATATGATAATAGCACTGTTCTAATGTGACTGCCAATGATTGCAGTGGTAAAAGCCTGAGATCGAAATAGCCGTTTGACTGTCCTCCTATGTTAATGAGGTTTAATAGCTATATTATCATTGGCATTCTTTGATAAGAAAATTAGTAATCACTGTCTTGCAATATTTAGTATGAAAGTGATCTGTCCTATACCTTTTATTTATATGTTTAGTTGTTGAAAATCAGATTTGACTCCGTTTTTACTTTGACTATCTGCTGGATACCTTTTTTTGGTGTACATTATATGTGCTTCACTGGTATTTATTTTCCTGTTCCTGACTTCTTTTTTGTATCTATGTGTACTAACCTTAGGATCAGCTACAAAACAGCATACCGGAGAGGAGTACGGACTATGTACCGCCGCCGCTCCCAGTGCTGCCCGGGCTACTTTGAGAGTGGAGACTTGTGTGTCCGTGAGTTCTTCTTTCTATTATAACACACTCATTTCCCATCAAATTATTTGGTCTCTTTTTAAAAACTAAGCAATTGTGATTTACGGACCTTGCTCAATGGCCCACAGTGGTTACTTTGTGGAAGTGGGATTCGAACCCCGGTTTTTCTGGTATTAGTCCAACACCTTAACCACTAGGCTAGCACTTCCCACACTACCAACTTTTCCTGTTCTCATTCACATTTATGGCAATGATAAACATATTTGTAAATGCGTTTGGCCATCTGTTGGTGCTCCCAACGCATATAGGTCAAAGCTGTTTTTTACCTAATTCACTTTAATCATGAGTGAGTGGATCCTATCAGTCAGCTAGGACCTCAAAGGACATGGTTCAGCAGTTGTTTGACAAATCTTCTAGTGAAAGGACCTCGCCTAGCACTGTGTCAAGGTGATAAAGTAAATGACAATCTCGCTGAGCTCCAGGGACAGGATAAGAATCAACACACGTAGCATAACAAATAATAGGATTTGATCCATCCACGGCTACTCAACATTATTAACCATGATGGATATCTGTTTAGTATGCGCTTCGGATTGCTGTTCGTTTCCCTCCCTTGTTGAACTAACCTGTGATGATAGCAGTATTTTACGTCCTCTGAATATTGTACTTCTTGATGAAATGCACAAGGTGCTGGGAATGCTTATCTTGGCTATGTTGATATATTTTTCTGTCTGCTTATTTGTTCTGGAATCATGGCTATTGCAATGACACAAGTAGAGTTCTTGATTATAGAATGTCACAATCAGGATCACTATTATAGTTAATACAATTCTACATTTTCACTATTGGAAAAGGTCAGCTCTCAATTCTTGATTATCTATATATCTATAGCTTCTATAACATCTGGATTCTCAAGTGGAATGACAAAAGTGCTGAGTGTGTTCACCAATGCTTAAATGGGGATTATTTGCAATACAGACTTAAAATGTCAACGTAAATTAAAAAGCATAAACTATGACTATTCCGCCATGTAAAATCTAAACGGTACATTTATTTATATATATATATGCAACATGTTATTTAGTAATATGATTGTATTTCATTTAAATAAGGAGATTCTGTTTCTTATCAAAGACTTTTGGGTTTGAGATCAAAGTCAAAGATGTGAGCTGGGATAGGCTCCAGCAGACACCTGTGAGCCCGAATTAGGGAATAAGTGGGTTAGAAGATGAATGAATGAATGAATGAATGATATCTGCAATACATTACATGCTATGCAAACTACGTGTCTAAAGTTTAGTTAATGTCTGAGCATTTCCCTTGCGTTCTTGACCAAAAATAGATGTGTGCAGTAAAATGTATGTGCTATTTGTTATTAAATAACCATTTTTAAATGTGGGAAGTGGTAGCCTAATGGTTAAGGTATTGGAATAGTACCAGAAAGACCAGGGTTCAAATCCCACCCAGCAATCACTATGGGCCCTTGTAAAAAGGAGACCAAATGTAAGAGCGTCTGCCAAATGCCAAACTGTTACTGTAAATGTGTTAAATTAAAACAATTTATTTTAACAAAATAAATTTAACAATCCAGGATTACATCGAACTTTGGAAAATTGTGTCCGTCGCAATATAGAGGCCATAGCACAAGATGCAAACCACTCACTGTTAATACTGTTACTTAATGTGCCTTTTGTTTTAGTCCTCAGCATTTTGCTTACATTTCCTAGCACAAATTGGATATTTATCTTTGCTATTCCTATTCAGATCTGTACATCGCTATCATAATCCAAACCCGCTCTAATGTCAGTTGAACTTTTTAAACAAATAAATTTTAGATTTGTTTCTTTTTTCAATTTGTGGCTGGTGGTTCATAATCAGTGCAAGACAGGCCCTGTATTCCACACTGTCTTTTTGAGATAATTTGGGCCGCTCCAAGTGAATAATTGCTTGTATCTTTGAAAGCAAACATCTTTAACAATGAGGAAAATAAGTAATGACAGACTGTACTTGCTTTAACAACTTACAGTACACTTATATCTTAATTATTTACTTGGTTTCACTTTACTTAATTTTTAACAAAAGGAAATGTGTTTTAAATAATATTTAATTATTTTTATTATTATGTAATTATCGAAACACATCAGTTGTTATGCCACTATGAGTAAATCAAATGTCAAACTCATCGTTTGATTTGATTAAAGGAGAATAGAGACAACTTATTGAATTTTGTTTAGTGATACAGCATGTGTGGAAAGAGGGGTGATAATAAAGTTCTCTTAACAACATCCCAGTAGTTACTACACTGTGTACAATCATGTGTAAATGAAATGATTTCTATTTTATAGAAAAAGTTATACGGTTTATATGGTTGGTTTGTTTCATATAAGGAATTAATTGGTGACATTGTAATAAGTAGTTACAATGTCCTTAGTATGGAGGTCAAAGGTGTTAATGGCACTATGGCACTGTGCCTTCTGGTTTCAGTGTGTTGCTCTGATCCTGAGCTTGGGTTGCTGTACATGCAGATTTGCTATAATTTCCAAATTTGTTATGGAATTGCCCTTAAGTGTAAAAGGGTCTGTGAATTAGGATCTTAATAATGTCCTGCAAAAGCTTTCCATTTAGCATAAGATCCTTACTATAGTCTACTGTAACTCCTATGAAAAAAATATCAAGATATTGTTATGGCGGTGCGGTGGCGTAGTAGATAGCACAGTAACCTCACAACAAGAAGGTCCCGGGTTCGAATCCCAGGCCGGGACCTTTCTGTGCGGAGTTTGCATGTTCTCCCAGCGCTTGCGTGGGTTTCTAAAAACATGCAGATGAGGTGGATTGGTGATTGTAAATTGTCCATAGGAGTGAATGTGTGTGTGAATGGTTGTTTGTCTATGTGTTGCCTCGAGATGTACTGGCGACCCGTCTAGGGTGTACCCCCGCCTCTCCCCCATGTGTGCTGGGATAGGCACAGCAGACCCCCGTGACCCCGGATTCGGCAATAAGAGGGTAAGAAGATGAATGAATGAATGATATTGATATCAGAACATTAGGTTCTACTCAGCAAAATTCTTTAGTGAGAAATGTGTATAATTTACTGACGTGCATGACAGGAATGGTAACAAAATTGTATCTTACAACAGTAGATTAAGTTACGTTGACTGTGCAAGGAAACTGAGGACTTTGGAGTATGATTTAGTGGGAATATCAAAGGACATAGTCACAAAATTAGTAAAACCTTTTGACACAATCATAGCAGTAAATTTAGTAACAGATATTTGGGGAATAAAAGCTATAATCAAAGATTATAATATGAGGTTAAAATTCTTTTGACATAACGATAGCAATCATTCGATTAAGTAGCCTGAATGTATTTAAAATATGTATTTATAGTGGGGAAAAAACGTATTTAGTCAGTCACCAATTGTGCAAGCTCTCTAATTTAAAAAGATGAGAGAGGCCTTTAATTTTTTATCATAGGTATACCTAAACTATGAGTGACAAAATGAGAGAAAAAAATCCAGAAAATCACATTGCCTGATTTTATTTGCAAATTATGGTGGAAAATAAGTATGTGGTCACCTACAAACCAGAAAGATTTCTGGCTCTCACAGACCTGTAACTTCTTCTGTAAGACGCTCTTCTCTCCTCCACTATTTACTTGTATTATCGGCACCTGTTTGAACTTATCAGTATAAAAGACACCTGTCCACAACCTCAAACAGTCACACTCCAAACTCCACTATGGCCAAGAACATAGAGCTGTCAAAGGACACCAGAGGTTTGGTGTGAAGAATTCAACTGTGGGAGCAATTATATTACAAAATGGAAGACCACTGAGAATGGGAGATTCGAATCATGGATGTGCAGCCGACAAATCTGCAGCAACTGCGTGAAGCTATCATGTCAATATGGACCAAAATCTCTGAGGAATATCTCCAGTACTTTCTTGAATCTATGCCACAAAGGATTATGGCAGTTCTGAAGGCAAAAGGGAGTACAACCCAGTGCAAGGTTGGTTACCTAATAAAGTGGCCGGTGAGTATTTTAGTAATTTTGCTGCTGGTCATCTAGTCTTTGTACTTTCATGTGTTCAGGAAGCGAGGGAGAGACAAATAATTTCAGTGCAGCTCTCACTACACCTTCAAAAAAGTTATACAGTTACATTTACAGTATTTGGTAGACACTCTTATCCAGTGCGACTTACATTTATCTCTTTTTGTACAACTGAGCAAATGGAGGATAAGGGATCAAATCAAGTCTTTCAGGTATTAGTCCAACACCTTAACCACTAAGCTACACCTTCCCTTGACCTTTTTGAACCATGAACGTATTCAATAATCACTCAAAACAACAACGGGTAACTCTAGAATAACTATGCAGGAAGTAATAGAAAATGATTAAATTAAATTAAATTAAATTTCATTCATCTTCTTACCCGCCTATTCCCTAATTCGGGATCACTGTGGTCTGCTGGTGCCTATCCCAGCGAGAGGAAGGGTTACACCCTGGATGGGTTGCCAATCCATCTCAGGGCAACACATATTCAAAAAATCATTCACACACACATTCACTCCTATGGACAATTTAGAATCACCAATCGACCTGCATGTTTTTGGACTGTGGGAGGAAACCAGAGTACCCAGAGGAAACCCACACAAGCGCTGGGAAAACATACAAACTCCGCCAAGAAAGATTCCCAGCTCGGGAATCGAACCCAGGACCTCCTTGGTGTGAGGCGACCATGCTAACCACTACACCACTAAACCGCCCTTAATTAAATTAAAATAAAAGTCATCTCCTTAAAGTTTTATTTAGAAATGGTGCTTATCTGTCACAATCCTTTACAGCACAATGTAATTAGTTTCTTTTGGGGGCAGACCACAGGGTCAACTATAATTAAGCTCCTGGGGTAGTATTGGTCTTTATTAGTGGAGGCAACATTGGCTATCTGGTGGCATAGGGCTCTGGTCTTCCTGGTGATCCAAACAATTATGTTCCTTAACCATTTGAGCCACCACTAACGCTAACATATGCTAGTTCGGAGCCCTCTGGTTTTTTTTTAGTTTTGCAAAAACCCTAAATGGGGTGGCGTAGTGGATAGCACGGTTGCCACACAACATTTTGACCATAAGAGTGAATGTGTTACCCCGAAATAGGGAATAAGCGGGTAAGAAGATGAATCAATGAAATACCCTAAATGTTCCATACGAGTCATTCCTAGCAATAAGGAGCCAATCATATCATACGTTTTGGCAAGTTTAACAGATTTCTGATTTTGTTTATTTACATGTTTATATATGGTCAGCATTATAAGATCACATCACATCACATAACTATTGTAATACAAGATGCCATTATGTTTCTTATTAGAATTTATCTTTTTTAGTTAACTATTTTTCTTGTAAAGTAAGAAAAAAAAAATTATGTAAGTATTTTATTGGCCGACGTGGTGGCGTCGCAAGACTCCCAGGATTGATTCCCAGGCTGGGGACCTTTTGTTTTCCTCCCACAGTCTAAAAACATATACATTAGGTTGATTTGTTTATTCTAAATTACTTATAGGACAAAGTAACAATTTCCACTATTAATGGCAATTCATATATGACCTGTTTGCGTGCTGATATATGCGATTTATTATTTCTTCATGCACTATATATTACTACACATATTAATTCATCTTCATAAGAGCATTGGTTAGATTTAAATTTATGATTTTTAATGGCCCTTTTTTTAAAATGTTCTTTGGATTTTGTTTGTGTGTGTGATTGTGTGTTAATGTGAGGCTCAGGGCAGGTGTGCAGTCACCAGATTTCTTCTGGTTTTGCTCTGTGGTTAATCCTGCTGTTCTCATTGGTAGGATTAAGAGCTTTGTAGCAGTGCCGATCTCAGCACTTAGGGACCCAAGCCTGTATTAGAACCATTTTCATTACCTAGGTGTTGATCTTTGCTTTTCTGCTCAAATTAAAAGTTAAGTTTTATCTTCTCATAAGTACAATTGTTGAGCTGTATTTTTCTCTATCTTCAGCGAATCTGTCCCATGTGGGGCTGCTAAATTGTAAGGTTGTGCTATAACTCATGAGCTGCTGAAGACCAATGCCCTTTTTCCAGACTGCTTCACAGCCTTAATCAGTGGCTACCGGAACATTGTCATGCTTCGCCAGGACTTGGTGTTGGACTTACCGAGAGTGATTAGGGTAGAGGGATTTGTAAAGGGATCTACTAAATCACAAATTAATGTGTTTTACTCAAAAACATGCTATTACTGATCGAATACAGGTTAAGCTGCCTTCTTCTTCTCCTTCCGGCTGCTTCGTCTTCTCCACACTACCCTGTCCTCTACATCTGCATCTTTCAACCCAACTACCTGCTCTTCTTTCCTCCATCCTCAGCATTCTTCTACCAATAAACTGCATGGCCCTCTTCTGCACATGTCCAAACCCTCTCAACCTAGCCTCCCTCGCTTTGTCTCTAAAACATCCTACATGCAACGTCCCTCTAATAAACTCATTTCAAATTCTGTCCATCCTTGTCCCTCCCAATGAAAATCTCAGCATCTTCAACTCTCCCACCTTCAGCTCTTCCTCCTGTCTTTCACAACGCCACTGTCTCTAAACCGTACAACATTGCAGGTCTCGCTACAGTCCTATAAACTTTCTTTTTTACTCTTGCAGAGACTCTCCCAATCACAAATCACTCCTGCCACACTTCTCCACCCACTCCACCCTGCCTGCACTCTTTTCTCTGGGTAAGCTGCCTACTAGTTGAAAAAACTAAACTCAACAATAAACCTCCTCTTTGGTCTTCCTCTTTTCCTCCTATCGCTGGTCTCATTACAGTCCTATAAACTTTCCCTTTCACTCTTGCCCAAACTCATCTATCACAAATCACTCCTGCCACTCTTCTCCACCCGTTCCACCCTGCCTAAACTCGTTTCTTCACTTCACACACACACACACACACACATGTACTCAGTCTTACTCCTGCTGACTTTCATTCCCCTTCTCTCCAGCGCATACCTCAACCTTTCCAGAT
>JAOTRA010000029.1:13143773-13168320 GCA_026260255.1 Pseudolaguvia tuberculata
GTGAATGGTTGTTTGTCTATGTGTTGCCCTGTGATGGACTGGCGACCCGTCCAGGGTGTACCCTCTGCCTTTTGCCCTATGTGTGCTGGGCTAGGCGCAGCAGACCCCCGTGACCCCGGATTCGGGAATAAGCGGGTAAGAAGATGAATGAATGAATGAATGAATGGTTTAACTTGTCTGAAAAGAAAAATTCTGTGTGCAAGTGTTGTTTACGTGTTTATCAAAATTGCAAATTTGTGAATGAAGTGTGTGTGAGGCGAGTAATATTTCTTAATCTGTAGTATGCGAATTACGGAGTTTACTGTCCCATGAGACCATGGAAGAGCCAACTTGTAATATGCGGAAGTTTTTAAGCGCTTTAACATTTAAGTACTTAAACTGGTTAAATTACACTCGTTCAACAGCATTTAAAAATAATTCAACTAATAATATGGATGAAGGTAGTTTTGATGAAATTCATATCCATACTATAAGACTTTAATTTTTATCTCTTAATTTCCTCATTAAAAGTAAACCATTTCAGGCCACGCGTTTGACAATTTCTGCCATTTTACACCATAAATGGGATGCTCCCTGAAAGAACGTTCTAATGTGGAAATGACATTGTAATAAAAATGTGGGAAATTTCTCCAGATTGAGTTTTTCATGCTCTGTTGGAGTATTTACATGAAGCTCCACCAATTTTCGCCTTCTACCATCTGGATGGGAGAGTGGGATCGTGTAGACTGCTTAGCAATATAGCATTAATAATATGATGGACATTCCGCTGCTATTTGCAAGAGAATTAATCTAAGAAGGTTTAATAAAGCTTCATACAGCATACTGAAGTAGATTTCACATCCTAATGATGGCTGAGATTAGGAGACCTCCACATTATAAGGATTTGGCTGCCTTAACTTTTCAGCCTTCTTTGTTTTCAGATCAGTTTGTAGATGTAAAACCATGGGTGTTTTTTTTATCAGCAGGAGTGAATAATGATAATAATGTCCACAGAGTGCAATGACATCAGACAGAATGCGTTTTATAGGTTGTTTTTGTTTATATTATTAACCATGTGCTAAATTGTTAATTTTGCAGCCATTTACTAAAATCATTTAAGTTCTTTTTTTCCCCCTCATTAATGTACAAACAGCAGCCCATATTTACAGAAAAACACAGACGTTTTGACATTTATTGTTGATTTATTAAAAAAGAAAAACTGAAATATCACATAGTCCTAAGCAGGGTGCGATTTCTGGAAAAACCAAAGGGGAGGGGGATGTTTTGAAACGTTTTTGAAAATGTTTTTATTCATGAACAGATCACAAAGCACAACTATATCTTGCAGCTATTTTGCAGTAATTTAGAACTTAAGAATTTTTTCGCCTCACAACAAGAGTTCCCAGTTTTGATTCCCAGGCCGAGAATCTATCTGTGCGGAGCTTGCATGCTCTCCCTGTGCTTGCATGGGTTTTCTCCGGGTATTCCGGTTTCTTCCTGCGGTCCAAAAACATGCAGATTCGGTGGATTGGTGATTTTAAATTGTCATAGGAGTGAATGTGTGTTTGAATGGTTGTTTGTCTGTGTTGCCCTGCAATGGACTTGCGGCCCGTCCAGGGTGTACCCCTACCTCACGCCCTATGTGTGCTGGGATAGGCACCAGCAGACCCGTGTGACCATGTGAAGAAGCGGCAAGAGAAGATGAATGAATGAAAATAGAGTGATATTAACTGTATAGCACAAGTTACTGTGAACATAATAAATAAATGGAAGGCCACTGGAAGAGGATTGTGGTTTTGTCCTAGACACGGAGCAGGAACGCTGAAAATGAAAGTTTGTTTATTTATTATTTGGCGCTGACACTTTTTTTTAATATTTGATTGTTAGGCATTGAAATGGTTCTACACCTTCATTTGAGTCCAGCTGTGTTTGACTATACCAGCAAGTGGCTCTTTCATCCCTCAGCTGTGGCTCCCTGTAGATTTTGAAAATAAATAAGTATTTAATTTAAACGTATTTTAGTTAGTTAGTTTTAAAATGTAATTCTAAATTCTAACATTATGATTCTCTTAAAAGAATGATTCTCTTGTTACATTAAAATAAAGCGTGTTTAATTTCTATGTTGCTCAAAATATGTGTCATGAATGGCGACTTGCGAAAGCCGCAACAAAAAGTCAAATGTTGCTAGACGCAATTAAATGATGACGACACACAGAAGTAGGCGGCATTTTCAGTTTGCTGCAGCCGGGAAGTTAAAATTTTGATGTCATTAATACGAAGATGAATTAGACATTAAACTTTTTTTTTGAACGTAACCTTCAACCTAGCATCTTTTTGTTAAGGTTCAAAAGATTTTTGTTTGTCTGCACAAATAAAATTTTGTTTTCTCGGGAATAGTTCAGACTTTTACAACTGCAACACACTACAGTTTTTTATGTTTCCATAAAGGTAAAAAACAATATACGCAGTGTTATCTTCATTTTAGATGTCATCATTTTTTCTGTGGGAAGCAGGTTCAGATGGCTCTTTGAACTTTCAAGGTTTCCGAGCCGTGGATTATACTGATTGGACTTGATTAGGAAAGCCACACACCTGTCTATATAAGATCTTACAGCTCACAGTGCATGTCAGAGCAAATGCATGTCAGAACTCGGAGACAATTGTGGCAAGGTTACAAAAAGTTTTGCTGCACTTAAGGTTCCTAAGAGCCCAGTGGACTCCATAATCCTTAAATGGAAGATGTTGGGATGACCAGAACCCTTCCTAGAGCTGGCAAATTGAGCAATCAGGGGTTAAAGAGTCTTGGTGAGAGAGGTATAGAAGAACCCAAATAATACTGTGGCTGAGCTCCAGAGATGCAGTCGGGAGATGGGAGAAAGTCCACCACCACCTCCACCAGTCTGGGCTTTATGGCAGAGTGGCCTGACGGAAGCCTCTCCTCAGTGCAAGACACATGAAAACCCGCATGAAGTTTGCTAAAAAAAAGCAAACACCTGGAGTACTCCAAGATGGTGGGAAATTTTCGGGTTTGATGAGACCAAGACCAACTTTTTGGCCTTAATTTTAAGCGGTATGTAGAGAAAACCAAGCAGACAAACCGTGACCACAAAATGGAAAAAATAAGCGCACAGAGAATTCAGACATGAATCTTTACAAAAATCCACAACGTGGACAGACGTTGTCAAGGAAAAAATACATGCAAAATGTATTTTTAAATGTATTTACATGCACACACGGACACAAACAAACACAATAAACCGACAAACTGGGCCAAATTTTTACGTTCCAACAAGACAATAACCTTAAGCACAAAGCTAACATACAAACCCGATTCCAAAAAAGTTGTACAGTGTACTTTTTTGGAATCAGGTTTGTATGAAGGAGTGGCTTCACAACAACTCTGAGTGTTCTTGAATGGCCCAGCCAGAGCCCTGGCTTAATCCCAATTGAGCATCTCTGGAGACCTAAAAATGGATGTCCACCAACGTTTACCATCCAACTTGACAGAACTGGAAAGCATCTGCATTGAGGAATTTGCAGAGTTGTGAATTTTGTGACTTGTTGCAGCTTTAACAGTTATCAACAATTCTGTGTTTTCTGTTAATATGTGGTGCTGTGTGTACATTAATGAGGAAGAAAAATAACTTAAATGATTTTAGAAAATGGCTGCAACATAACAGAGTGAAAATTTTAAGGGGTCTGAATACTTTCTGTAATTTTCAATTGTGTGTGTATATATAATATATATATATATATATATTCATTCTATTAATGTGACATGGCAAGCCCAGATTTTTCCTATTATTACAATGTCTAATAAACCTTCAGTGTAATGAGTGTAATTAGATTTTATCTGACCAAAAGGCTAATTTTCTCCCAGCGTCTACAGAATCTCTTATAAGCAATTATGACTCATTGAATTTTAATTAAAATGGAAAATAATAGAAATGTCTTTCGATTTGGATCTGATCAAGAAGGATATGTTAGACCCATATACTTCCAATTATGTTAAAGACCTAAGTGCTTGTCTTTATTCCCAGATTTATGTCTAGCAATTATATATTATCACTGTTAGATTAAGCTAGTTATATTTTATACTTGTCCTGATGATTCCATTAAAACAATATTGTGTCTTTATCAGCAAAAAATGTCCAAGGGTTGACTTTTTTGCATGGTTCAACAGTAGGCTTACTGTTACTAGATAAATCCTCTTAGCATTATTTGTCAGTGTCATGTTTTAGCATTTCTGCCTGTTGAGCATTTATGCAATAAGCGGTTCTGCCTTTTGGCTTCTACCTTCTCTTTATTTCTCCCTGTCTCTCGCTCGCTCTCTCTCTCTCTCTCTCTCTCTCTCTCTCTCTCTCTCTCTCTCTCTCTCTCTCTTTCTCTCTGTGTCTATCTGTCTGTCTCTCTCTTTCTCACTCCCCTGTGTCGGTGTTTAGTACCTAAGGCCCAGTTGAGCCTGATTGAGTGATAATCCATAGTTATGCTGTCCAAGCCTAGGCCCCGTTGCCTGCTCTGTCTACTGCAGCCAGAGAAAGGGAGTGCCAGCTGCATTAAACACACTCATATTTCCATTTTGACACACACACACACACACACACACTTAGTTATATATTTCTGTGCACAGATATTTAAGCCTGTCTAAGCTTAATTTAAGCCCAGACTAAATAAAAGAAATGCTACATTTAAACAAAAAATTTAACAAATGCTTTTACAAATAGAGCAATTGTGTCTTCAAACTCCAACGGAATACCTTCATTTGGATTTATGGATTCGTTAGATTTTTGGTTTTGTTGTTTTATGTTTTAATCTTGGCCCTGTACATGTCTACTAGTACAAAAAAAATTGTATGTAAAGTTATTCATAAGTATGCATTGCACATAGTACGTGTGCTTCATTTGGCACTGTTTGCTCCTGTTCCTGAGGCGTTGACATTTAAGATTTGTGCCATACTTCAGACTCTTGTGTATGTGACGGAACTTGAAATATTAGGCTTTACTGGAAGACTTTTAATGCGGCTTATGTTGTAGTATAAAGAAAGGAATGCTGGAGTATCTAATATTTTGTGTATGTGCACCAGGATATACAAACCTGTTCCAGCATATTCATTTATTCATCTTCTTACCCACTTATTCTCTAATTCGGGGTCACGATGGTCTGCTGGCTCCTATCCCAGCTCACAAAAGGCGAGAGGCGGGGGTACACCCTGGACGGGTCGCCAGTCCATCTCAGGGAAACACATAGACAAACAACCACTCACACATACATTCACTCCTATGGACAATTTAGAATCACCAATCGACCTAATCTGCATGTCTTTGGACTGTCAGAGGAAACTGGAGTACCCGGAGGAAATCCACGCAAGCACTGGGAGAACATGGAAGCTATGCAAGAAATATCCCCGGTTCAGGAATCTAGCCCAAGATTCAACAACCCTTGTTGTAAGGCAACAATGCTATCCACTGCGCCACCGTGTCCCATGCGTTGCAAGGTCTCGGGTTCGATTCTCGGGCAAGGTGTCTTTGCGTGGAGTTTGCATGTTCTTCCTGCGCTTGCGTGGGTTTTCTCTGCGTACTCCTGTTTCCTCCCACAGTCCAAAAACATGTACATTAGTTTGATTGGTGTTCAAAATTTCCCAAGGGTCCAATGGTTCTGCTGGAGCCTATCCCAGCGCACATAGGACATTGCAGGACCATATATATAGACGAACAACCACAGTCATCAATCAACCTAATGTTCATCTGTTAAGGAGGAAACTAAAGGACCCAGTGAAAACCTATGCAAGCAAACTGCAAGACACCAAATTTAAAAGAATAATAATAATACTAAAGTATTGAACCCGAGACCTTCTTGCTGTGAGGCGATAGTGCCAATCAAAACTCCTTGGCCTGCCCTATTTTTTATTTTAATATTATATTAATAAAATTTTTACTATAATATTTGCTTTAAAATAATATGAACACTTAACCTGCAAGTGCGTTTTTCTTTCATACTTGTTCTGAAAACTTTGGTGCTTGAGTGTTACCTGCATAGATAACAGTACATCTGTTTGATTCCTGCTGGCCAGGTGACCTTCATTATCTCAATATTATTCATGCTATATTCGTACCCTCATGCTCTTATCCATTCAAATGTTTCAAAAAAAGAATAACAACACACCAGGAAAAACGTTGTCGCCATGGCAAAACCTTCATGTAGGTCATTTTATTACAAGCTTGAATTTGAATCTATGACTAAAACTCTGGTCCAGGAATATTAATGCGTTTGGTCAATCAATTGGCAGCTATGTTTTTCAATAGGCATGATCAAGAAAGTTCCATGCGAGGTAAATGGTGATTGAGCCCATGCAGGAGACGCATTAGAGATTGGACAGAAGGCAGCCTGATCAAATTTGAAAAGATTTACAGCTCGTTTATCCGTGCCCGCGGTAGCATACTTTAGCTCTTTACAGACGGAGCTAAAGAGACACATTGTATTAACTTGACCAAGGACATAAGCTCTTAGTGAGTCATTCTGGATTTAATATGGTGTTAAATGAAAGTGCCAATGAGAGTGGCCATGTTCACAAAAGTCACAACAAGATGACTGTCAGCTTTGGCCAGTGGTCAATTTAGACATTTATCCACCATGTGGGTTCAAAGATGTTTATGTTTCAAAATAAAACAATATTTTCTTAAAATTAAAATTGGTTATAAGCTATAGTCAGTATATTATTCAGTCTAAACTACATTAAAATGTTTTTACAAATTTCACATTGGTAGAGTACCTGTGAATATTGTTTATATGACCACTAAGCCCTTTCCTCCCTCCCTCCTCTCTCTCTCTCTCTCTCTCTCTCTCTCTCTCTCTCTCTCTCTCTGATAGCTCTGTGTACTGAAGAGTGTGCTCATGGCCGCTGTGTTTCCCCTGATACGTGTCAGTGTGAGCCAGGCTGGGGAGGATTGGACTGCTCCAGTGGTGAGTTCACTCTCTCATTAACTCTGAGAGCACAGTTCACTTCATTAAGGCCCTCTGGCTCGCAGTGTAATGTCTGTTCCCTTCTCCAGAGACCATGGTCTGCTTGCTGAAGCTCTCAATCTATTACAGAGAAAACAGCACAGAAAGAGAGCTTCACACAATCACATTAACGCTACAATGGTATTCAACGCTCATGCTGTGTTCTCAAATCTCAAAAGCCTAGAAACCAAAACATCTTTCTTAAATGAAAGCTTAAAAACAAAAGGTTTAAATACCTAAAGGTCAACAAGTGATTAGAATGAGGCTATAAGAAAGACATGCATACATATTTCTTCCAGACACAAGAGTGATTCGGGTTTATTTGGCTTGTCACAGCACATCCTAACACATGTGCTAAAGCATCCTAGAGTTATTGAATCTCACTCAGTCTGAGAAAGATTAAGATCATGGTACATTTCCATTTCTTTTCCATTTACAGAATTTGGCAGACACCTTAATCCAGATCAATCTACATTTATCTATTTTATACAACTGAGCAGCTGGTGGTTAAGGGTCTTGCCGGTGACGGGTTGCTGGTGCCTTGAATCAAACCCTGATTCCAATTAGCAGTCCAACTCCTTAACCAATGCACTACCATTTCCCTACTAACTACATTACTGACTGAGCCATCTTTAGCTCTTTTTTCCTATATAGGATTAATAAATTGGGCAGTTATTACAATGTATGATTTTAAAATAGGTATTTGGAAGGTTTGGAAATCCAACAGAAAATAAAATGTATACTCCTCCTTTTTTAAAAATGTGAACCATGAATCCAACATTGTATACCTACTTTAAGGACTTGGTCTAAGCCCCTTCCTCATAGTTAGCGTCGTCATCTTGGATTGGTCATCCAAGGCGATGACGCGTTACTTAAACGTATGCGTCACTCTCAATGGCGCGAATCATTGAAGACTTTTCATGAATGAACGTGAGCGTGTTTGATCAAGAACTTGTATTGAAACTTGAACTTGACCTTGAACGTGTATGTGTGTTTCTCAGAATTTAGTTGTTATCGGTTTCGTGTCTATCCTTATCGCAAACGCTCTCTTGTTTTCTTGTCGTGTTTTATTTCATGGTTTGCGTTTAAGTTTACTTTCGTTATTCAGTTTTGTTAGTTACTTTAGTTTTCGTGTTACTTTAGTTTTTGTTCTTCTTTATTTTTAATAAAGCTCATCTCTGCATCATGGAGCCGGACTTCCCCTATTTCTCACACCTACAGGCTATAAAAACATGCAATGGCAAAACATTGAACCACAGCAGAAACAAAAACACTTAGTTTGTACCTAACACTAAAACTATCACTGGATTATTCTGTTCTCGATCAATGAATCTAATGGGAATGGAGAACACTGAGAATTGAGAAAAGCAAAAGATGGGTAAAGTATTGAGTATTGGTTTAATATTTATGTCTGGAAAGAAACATTAGTGTGAAGGATACCAACTTTCGGTCAAGACAGAGTTGGCAAATGTGGTTATTTTATTTTGTCAAATTAGAATAAAGTCAATACATCCAGCAAGCTTGTCCACATAGACCTTCAGCATGTTGTAAATCCCATAACCACTTACTGCTTATGACATCAACAATGTTGATTTTCTGACCCCTCATTCTGACAGAGTTTGTTCATTCATAATGATGATCTGTCCGGCATTGTTTTGGTTCATTTGCCTCATTCAATACGCATATTTACCAATGACTGATGGGTACTAGATGCTGTAGTTCGTAAGTGGTGAAAGGATCTATTGGCCATTTTCATTAACAAAAGAGCCATTTCATGATTACCAGCAGCCTGTAAATCAGATGTCGACTCACTAGCGATAGCCACAGCACTCAAATGGAAGCATGGATGCTGATTATGACCTACACTGACTTTCTGAGGAGACTTGCCATGACGCCTTTTGAAAGGGTACTTGCTCATAGGGATCAAAATAATTACTACAGCTCTTTCAGGGTGTCTGTCTTGGTGTGTGGCAATGGCAATCCTCATTGAGGTGCTATATTTATCCATCTTACTATAAACATACCGGATGATTGAAACCTAAGCATTATTCATAACTTTTCTATTTCCATGTTGGGCATGGGGCCAGTCCTTTTCATTTATGAGCTGAAATCAGGAATGACTGCCAATTTTTAAATTAAATCTGCCTTTTTTTTTGCACCGAAATGGTACGCTATTTCTTGCTATTCATTGTAAATTCTCTTACCTCTATTTTGTTTACTTAACTGGGTTAGTGATCTTTATTGATGAGATGGATTCAGTCATCAATTTAAAATCAGGCTAACGAGCTAATACCAGCGTCGGAACACGTGATATGAATGTGATGTGACGTTATTGTGATATAAACCTGCGTATCCTCTTTTGTGCATTGTTTATTATAGACAGAATAAAGAATGCAAGTTAAATTAGACTTCAGGAACGCAAACACTATGCAAACAATACAATTGTCAACACGGCCAGAAAACTTATTCAGAGAAATTGCAATAAATGACTCCCTTTCACTCAACTGCTCGACTTTAATTTTGTTTGTGTTGGCAACAGACTAGATGCATCAGGAGAATTTTAGGTTTTAGTGAAAATGTGTAATTAAACATTATAATATTTTTTTTTAAATGACTAAAACAATTAGTAAAATTACATTTGATACATGTGTATGAGATCAGATATGCTATGTATGACATTTAATAATAGATTTATAAAATCCACTACAACACAACAGAATGCAACACAAGAGTAAATTACGTATTTATATACTTTGGTACCCACAGCATGCAGATTCTTTGTAAAGTGATCATGTGAATCATCTTATCAAGCCACGAGGCACCCATGTACACTGCACTAACCAGTAGAAATGGAAAAGGTCTGAGGGGAAGATTTCAATGAGTGTGAGAGTGGAGACGAGCCAGTTGTGATGAAGTAGGGGTTTGGATGGAACAGAGAATAGTTAATGAGTAGAGGGAATTACACCTGCTTCTGGAAAGCTCATTCATCAGCAAAGACTCTGTCAATCTAGATCCCCATTAGCAGACACATGCTACATTGATTGAGTTAGGGCAATGAAAAAACTTCTTGGTTTGGTGCAAAATAATTTAACAGGCTATTTCTTAAAGGCGGGTGCACTGACTTTTGAACTGCAGATTTAGAGTCCAGCTTTGAACTGAAATAAATTCGATCTAGATAAATGAAACTAGGAAAAAAGTATGGGAGGGAATCCTTATAAAATGACTCCCTCCTTATCTCTGCAGCCATCAATAAAGCTATTAAATAAATCATTCTCCTTAATCATTCTTCCTTCTCTTCTTCCTTCCTTTCTCTACTCTGTGATCTTTACCAGTTACACTGCACCATCGATACTGCTCTCTCTCGCAAACATGCAGCACAGGCACTAAATAACAGGATGCATCACAAGTCCCTTACATGCATTCCAGTGTGAGTTTATAGTAATGGGTCCTTATCGCTTATCGTTCCTTATCTCGCAGTTACTTTCATGCAGGGAAGGGGACAGAAGAAATAAAGGGCAAGCAATTGGGTTTTTTTCAAAACACAGCGACCCGTCAGCTAGCAGAATTGATTTAAAGTACATGTGTACTTGAAAAACCATTTTATCATTAATGGGATGTCCGATTATAGCATAGGGTGAACTTGATAGATTTGTTCATGCAGTATTTTTTTATTTTTTCATTTCTTACAGTATGTGGTATGAATACAAGCTTATTTTTGTCACTCAGTTGTAATAAAATGACAGTGGAAGTGTCATGTATCCCTATTACTATTTTTTATAGCACTTGGGCTAAATTCTGAAATTCAACACTGGACAAAAATGCAGGATTGTTAAATATAGCAAAGACTGGAAGGTCAGCTGGCAATTTCCTTTAACAGTAAATGTTTATTAAAGGAGGTGTATTTGTCTTTCTGTAATTAGACATTTGATAAATTCTCTGGTATCATTCAAAAGAAGTGCAACCAGAAACACAATAAATGGTCAGCCTCACACCAAGTTTGAAATACAAGTGCATGTTTCTCTTAAACATTACTTTTAAACAAAACCTGTTTTAGCACGACAAAGACTCTTTGTAAAAACCCAAACCACGACCTTTAGACAGCTAAAAACGACTTCTGAATTTGGAGCTGATGATATTGTGATTTGAGGTGAAAGTAGGGAGCAGGTTGAGACGAATCTGGAGAGTTGAAAGTATGTGCTGGAGAGAAGGGGAATGAAAGTCAGTAGGAATAAGACCGAGACAATGGAGTGGTGAGGTTGCAGAGAGAAGAGGTAGTGAAGGTAGAGGACTTTAAGTACCTGGGGTCAACAGTGCAAAGTAATGGAGAGTGTGTAAGACAAGTGAAGAAAAGAGTGCAGGCAGGGTGGAGTGGGTGGAGAAGAGAGGCAGGAGTAATTTGTGATCGGTGAGTTTCTGCAAGAGTGAAAGGGACAGTTTATAGGACTGTAGTGAGACCTGCAATGTTGTACAGTTTAGAGACAGTGGCATTGTCAAAAAGACAGGAGGAGGAGCTGAAGGTGGGAGAGTTGAAGATGTTGAGATTTTCATTGGGAGTGACGAGGATGGACAGGATTAGAAACGACGCATGTAGGGTGTTTTGGAGACAAGGTGAGGGAGGCTAGGTTGAGATGGTTTGGGTAGGTGCAGAGGAGGGGCATACAGTATAGTATTGCTAGAAGAATGTTTCAGCACGACATCCATTAGACAGCTAAAAATGACTTGTGAATTTCAAAACCTCTGGGATGAATTTAACCTTCACTGCATGTTTAGCCTTCTTGTGTTTAGCCTTTACTTTTTCTGTCATGAAAAACATTACTAGAAGAGTAGAGATTATTATAACAACCAAACTCCACAATTAAAAAAAAAAACTAAAGTGATGGCCATATAGTGTATATTTATATGTTTGCTAATGTTCAATGGTCATTATCTCTGGTGTTAATATCTTGGTTCTGTTCCTTCTAACAAAACATGAGGAAGATAATTGATCAATTAATATATTCAGCTTTGTTTAAATGTCACATAAATAAGAACTAAAACATACTATATATAAGTGGAGACTGCAAAGGTCCCAGAATGTATTGCAGCTATATGACAGGTAATTATAGAAAAGCTGCACAAATGACAAATTCTGGTAAAGGAAGAAGAACCAGATTCTCCTTTCATTTTCAATTATCCAAAGTTTTGTAATTTCAGCATTTGAAATACATTCATATTCATATTGAAATTATTACAATATGTAAATCTGTGGATGGAAATGTGAATCAGGTCTATGTTCAGCTGTTCTGCTACATTAACCGACTTGTCGGAAGTGGAATCACATTGGTTAAGGTGTTGGACTGCTAATAGAAACATTTGGTTTGATTTTGCATGAAATAGATAAATGGATAAGGACGTCTGCCAGGTGCAGTAAATGTAAATTTATAAACATTTGCAGTTTATATAAAAATAGATTCAAAACTAACTGCTATTAGATTTTCATCTCTTTTACTTCAGTGGGGAATAAATCAAATGATGTAATACTGCAACGTTAGCCTAGGTGCTTTAATTTATGGTAGCTGCTAAAGCTTGCAAATGGACTTCTTTTAACTGTTTGATTTTCCTCAGTGTGGATTGGATTCCAACTCATGTAGGACATACGGTTTATAACAGGTTTTATCGAGTGTTCTTGAATCCAAGAGAGGCTGAAATAATGCAATCAAAAGGTGACAATAATGATTATACTAATGACTGCTGCATCTGTAATTGCATCGGTAAAAACACCATTGTTTCTTTACACTGTTACCATTATCATATAGAAGAAAGCACTATTACGCCTAAGGAGAGATTATTAAACATTGCCTTAAGTACCATGAGCCTTCAGATAATTGTGATTATTGGGTACATTAAATGGCTTATGACTTGTCCTCAGGAAAAGGTTAGAGGTTCTAAAACAGCTGAAGTGCTGTAACACTCCACCAGCATGCAAACGTAAAACAAAACCACTGTCGTGGTCATTTAGCAGTCTGTGAGCCTCCCTTGATTGTGGTTCATTTCCATGTTTATAGGATTCAATTTATTTCACTGATCATTACATTTGATGAAGCTTTTGCGATTACAATAATAATTCTGTAGATTTGCAATCTCTTATGATGTGCTGAGGCTACTGAACAGACCTCTACACCGTTTACAGGTCAGTGGTTATTAGGATATGAATCTGTCATCTACCACTGTCTGAACTCTTTTTTTTTTTTTATTGTTTTTTTAATTTACCTTTTGTTTTATTTACTGTTTAACATAATTGTATTAACCACAACTTTATAATTTCTATATTTTATATTTTTATAATATTACTTAATACTAAGGAAATTATTTTTTTTTTTAAGAATTCTTGGCCAACTGAAAAGTATAAGCATGTACAGCACTCAATACTTAGTTGTGGCTCCTTTTGCCTGTATTACTGCAGCAATGCGGTGTGGCATGGACTCGATCCGTCTGTGGCACTGCTCAGGTGTTATGAGAGCCCAGGTTGCTCTGATAGTAGCCTTCATCGTTTCTGCTTTGTTGGGTCTGGCATATCACATCTTCCTTTCATATTACGCCATAGATTTTCTATGGGGTTAAGATCAGGCGAGTTTGCAGGCCATTTAAGAACAGGAATACCATGGTCCTTAAACCAGGTACTGATCCTGTTGGAAAATAAAATATGCATCTCCATAAAGTTGTCCAGTAGCAGGAAGTGTTCTAAAACGGAATGGTATACAGCTGCATTTCTCTTGGACCTCAGAAGTCACAGAGGACCAACACCAGCAGAAGGCATGACTTTGGGATCCTGATTTCCAAAGGAAATGCAAAATTTATCTTACTTTCATCAGAGAACATAAATTTGGACCACTCAGCAGCCCTTTTTGTCTTTAGCCCATGCAAAACGCTTCTGACGTTCTCTGTTGTTCAAGAATGGCCTGACACAAAGAATGCGACAGCTGAAATTCATGTCTTGCATACGTGTGTGCATAGTGATTGAAGCACTGACTCCAGCTGCAGTCCACCTTTTGTGAATCTCTCTCCACATTTTAATGGGTTTTGTTTAACAATTTTCTCCAGGCTGCAGTTATCCCTATTGCTTGTATACTTTTTCTACCACATATTTTCCTTTCCTTTGCCCCTCTATTAGAGAGATTAGACACAGAGATCTGTGAACAGTCAGCCTCTTTTGCAATGATGTCCTGATCTCAGCAAATAAACTGGGATAAACTGGAATGGGGAGCTGTTGGAGCTGAATGATGAAGCAAAAATGGGAATCAATCTGGAAAGAAAATTGCATGTGGAAATTTATGTGTGCGTGTGTGTGTGTGTGTGTGTGTGTCTGTGTTACTGATAAAACATCTCTAAGGTTCTGTTTCTAACCTTGGTTCCCAGAGTTCCCCTGAGCAGCTAGCTGGTGTACACCTTATGACTGGTGTACACCTTGATTTTAGGATCCGCTTATCCAGTTTACTTATCCATGGCTCAGCCAACCAACAACACTGATTTACAATGCTACTCGAGTATATTAAAATGTTGGAAAACCCAATGAGTTTAAAGACAGCTTTCACATAAACTACTTTTTTTCTTGATAAGATTAAATAGTTTATGTAACATCTAACTTCTGACAAGGAAAAGAGTCACATATTACAATAAATTGTTCATTATCAGTTGTCTCAATTCATCAATGTTTATTTTGGATCAGTCTACATTCACTAATGTTTTCACTGAACTATTTTAAAGAAATTGAATATAGTTATAGTCAAATTTCATCAATCTCAGGCACTAAGCTTAAACAATAATCAAAAAGGTGAATATATTTAAGGCGGGTTTTGAGGCGGATTTGTTCGACACATAGGGTGACATCGGATGGTTATGATTGGTTAACATTTTAAATTAAAATGTTGATTCAGGATCAACAAAAGATAATAAAAGATAATCACATGCTACTTGGCAAAAACACGTCTACCCTATTTTGTAGACCGTCCAATGGTAGAGTTATTTGCATCCCTGTAGAGACAAAAACATTTTCAAGTAGGGACTTTTTTCACGTTTTACTATGGTGTCATTATAAATGGAGTGGTGGCTTAGTGTACAAGGTGTTGGACTAATATCAGAAAGACTGGTATTAAAGCGTCTGCCAAATGCTGTAAATGAAAATGTTTGGGTCAGAATATGTGTGCATGGTTCTGTGTGGGTAGAGTTATAGGCAGCTCCCCCTTTACCTGCAATATGCAGTATGCATGTTTAGCCTGCAATCCACAGCAATGTTGCAGTGATAATAGCCCTTCCTTGGAAACATTGATCGCCTCACAGGTGAGCCACACACAATGCTGACGAATGAACCCTCGGCCCTGCCAAGTCCAATTAACTGTCAGCCCTGCATTGACATGCCCTATCGGTTTGTAAAGAAAGCAAAGAAAAACAAACTTTTAATCAAATTGTGTTTCAGTCCTCAGGGTTTTTGTTCTGTTTCTCCTTTACATGTTGTTACAAAGTTCTCTAAGATGCTTTATGCAATATTATTGTTTTTACATTATTATTATATTTTACACAGACTGCATAGTTTTATTTTAGTGGATTTTATTAAGTCATCTATCTTGCATGTACAGACAGGTGACAAACAAAAAAAGGAAAAAATACCATGGACCCTGTCATTTTATAGGACATTTTACTGACAATGTTTTAATTCACTTGTTTCCTATAGAGAAATGTCACTGCAAATCAATACACAGTGAGCCTGTGCCTATGAAAGCATTAGATTTTTACTTCTAGCTGACTTGAGTGGAACCCAGTTTAGATTGTTGCAATTGTAACATCCACTTAAAGATCTGTTGATCTGTTTCTTCCATTGTGGCACAGATCGGATATGACCCATGTAAACCGAAAAAAGGATGGACATGGATTCTATTATTATTATTATTATTATTATTATTATTATTATTATTATTATTATATTTTTAGATTAGTTTTCGGTCTCATATATATATGTGTGTAAAGAAAGCATATAAGAATTAACATCTGCAACATAAGCAGAACAATAACCTCTTATTTTGTCTTCGTCCATATATTAATTCTTGCAAATTTTGTTTTTACATCCTTTTCTGGGCAGTACTGCATTGGGTTGTTTTACCAAGTGTATTGTCAATGCAGATATCAGATCAGTTTTAAAAGAAGACGCAAGCAGGAAGTCAAAAAATAGAATTGGTTAGTAGGCAAGCAGTTCTCAATGACAATATTTTTTGTTTAGTAATTATCAAAAATGTGTCATAGTGGATAGCACGGTTGGCTCACAACAAGAAGGTCCTGGGTTCGATTCCCGGGCCGGGGATCTTTCTGTGTTTTTGCGTAAGTTTCCTCCGGGTATTCCTCCGACAGTCCAAAAACATGCAGATTAGATTGGTGATTTATAAATTGTACATAGGAGTGAATGTGTGTGTGAATGGTTGTTTGTCTATGTGTTGCCCTGAGATGTCCATGGTGTACCCCTGCCTCTCGCCCTATGTGAGCTACGATAGGCACCAGCAGCATCAATTTCTTCCTGCATAGTTAGTTGGTGTCCACCAACCATCATCAACATCTGAAATACTCGAACCATCGTCTTTCTGGCACTAAATATCCAAGGTCTCAAATTCTTTTCCACATTCTAAAGTTTGATTTGAATATAAAATTCCTGACTGGTCTGTGTATGAATTTATGCAATGTGCTGCTGTGAGTGACATGATTACCTGATTGAATTCCTGCATAATTGAGGAGGTGCACATGTGTTTCAAATATATCGGATAAGGAATGAACATAAAAAAGTGAATGTGTAATAATAATGGGATTGAATATGCCCAGTATTTTCTGGAGGCAGGCTACTTATATTTTGCTACAGAATCTTAGGTAGTACATTGAAATGGTTTTTGGATCAAACTCCTGCTAACAAATTTGATACCATATTTCATTTAAGAGCCATAATACTGCCTACTTAAGTGCTGGGAGTAATAAAATAATTAAGCACCTACTGCTTTTTAGCTGCACCTCTAGGTCTCTTTTAGAATAATCTGTAAAGTGATATCTTAAAATGATCTGCAAAGCGCTGTCCTGGTTTTGCTTTTATATATATATATATATATATATATAAGTTTTTAAACTGGCCAGATCAGAAACTGTAGCTATTCTAATTCCTCCAAGGTCAAGATAAACAACGTAGGCTTTTCCTTCTTTGATTATCTTAATGTAGACTGTAAAAGTCCAGAAATTCAATTAAATCCTAGCCTTTTGCCTATGAGGTAAAAGAAGAAGCCAAACACACACACGCACACACAACACTATCACATCAACATGGATTTATAAGAAGGAAATAGGACAAAGTCTGTGATCTATGCCTCTGAGAAAAGGGCATCTAGATGATAAGGATCAAAGGAGAATTTCACAGCAAACGTAGCGTCTAACATATGATTGGATGCATTCATGAGAGTAGATGCAAAATGACACACTAATGTTCTATGCATTTAAAAGAATTCTGAAAGAAAACCAAGGTCACTATGAGGGAACTGTAAAAGATTAGATCACATAATTTGCTGTTTGTTGTTAAGATCAACCCAGTTAACCCAATATGAAGATCTGATCTTACATAAATACTGTATAAGTCTCAGTTTACATCTCAGTATACATCTTTTTTATTGGATTAATGCAGCCAGACCTTTCACAGATTACACTACAGATCAATCTCAGTATGAGGGAATTGGATTTTCTCTTTTACATTTTATTTTTCTTTCTCGTCAGACATCTGTACTCTTACTGGTTAAATGACATGACAAATCATTCGCTTTGCTTTTGAAGGCTTCATGATTGCCAGCTGTTCATACATACTGCATAAAACCTCACGGCTGAAAATTTCCCACCACTGGGTATATTTGTTCCTTTATTTTCAAGTCTCTATTTGCCTGCTGGTCACACAACCCAATGAATTTCTCAGCAAGTCGCTCTTGTGAACCTTTGACTTCACTATGACTTTGAGAATACACAAGAATAATTCATGTGCTCTGGAAAGACTCTATAGACGCATAGGGAACAAAAATGCATTCAGAGCTCCATAGGTTCACATTCTGGATCATTTTTTCACACTGATCATTCCAACATTCTTTGTCTGGTCTCATGAGAGACTATGTGTGACTGTTGATTAGTTGAAGGCGCTGAAAGACAGCAGCAACTGATACTTTATGAAGGCTTTAGGCCCTGAGATGGAGGTCAGTGAGATTGAAACAATGTTTGAAAGCTACTTTACAGCTAAAATCCTGCCTTTTCTTGTCAAATTACAGTCACCAAAAATGAAGCTTCAGTGGGGTGTGGGGGGCATTTTTAAGTGGCACCTTCCATGTTTGTTTCTATTAAAAAGTAGGAAGAAACAGCAAGTGAGCATTGCAGCGCAATAGTGATATTTTGTAGTTACTGGTTTATGTAAGGGCATGGGGAGATGTATGTATTTATATATGGTCTCCAACCCCCAGGCCATACAGGAAATCATTAATTATTTCCGTTTTATTTATTATCGGAGTCTGTACCATCTTTTATTTTGAAAAATGACTATTCTCTCGGTTCCATCTCCAAAATTTAACCCACAACTTTCTTTGCAAAAGGGAAAAGGCCCAGAGAAGAGACAGAAGAGTCTACAACTTTCAAGAAAAAGAAAGCTTTTAACAGACAATATCAGCAGTCGTACTTGAAATATGGAATAATCGTGACAGATGATTCCCACAAACCAAAACCATTTTTGCATAATATGCAGCGACCGGATCTCTAATATAGCAAGGAAGCCTTCAAAACTGCTTCGTCAATTTGTTTTATAATTTATTTAAGAGGCAGAGAGGATTACTTGAAACTTTGTTTATGTTTATATTATGGTCATGTTAAGTTGTTTGTTGGCGTAATGTTACGAGAAAGCTGCTAACACAGTTGCATACGAGTGCACAGTGGATTCACATTTATTATTACAATATAAACAATGTACATGTTTTTCGACTGTGGGAAAAAAACCAGGGTACCCGGAGGGAACATTCAAACTCCACACAGAAAGACCTTGTTCGGGAATCGAATTCAGGACATTCTTGCTGTGAGGCGACCGTACTAAATATATTTATACTATAGATTGTATTTTATAAAAATATGTATATGGTTTATCACTTGTAATATTCATTCATTCATCTTCTTTCCCGCTTATTCCCCTAATTCTGGGTTACAGGGTCTGCTGGTTCCTATTCCCAGCTCGCATAGAGCGAGAGGCAAGGGTACACCCGGGTCGCCAGTCCATCGCAGGGCAACACATACAAACAACCTTTCACACACACTTTCATGCCTATGGGCAATTTAGAATCACCAATCGACCTAATCTGCAAGTTTTTGGGTTGTGAGAGGAAGCCGGAGTACCCGGAGGAAACCCATGCAAGCGCTGGGAGAATATGCAAACTCCACACAATAAGATCTCCAGCCCCGGAATCGAACCCAGGATCTTCTTGTTGTGAGGGGACCGTGTTAACCACTACACCACCACGCCGCCCCACTTGTAATATATTTATATAAAATAACATGTATTTACGGTTGAATAATCTAATCCATTTTAAGTGTAAGGTCGTGTCTGATCCACCTACATACACAGCGCTTAGTCAGTGATTACGTTGGCTTTTTGACCCTGCCTAGTAAAGAACTGAAGTTTTGCTCCCATGAGTTTGTCCTCAACATTTGATCTTCTCATCTGTAGTGGGCAAACTGCCACCTGCAGAGAGCATAAAACCCCACACAAAGATTTATCTGTTCGCAAAGAGCATTAGCATAATGTCAGATCATTAAAAGTTAATTATCCTACCTTGTGTGGATACATTGGGTGTGCAAGTGCTTTAGTTTTGTCTAAAAGGTATTTTATAAAAAGGTTTGCCAATGTTTTGCTGAAAATCTACATTCTTTCACACAAATTTTGGCCCAATAGTGAATAATACAGGGACTCAAATACAAAAAAAAAAAGGTGTATATTTTCTTGTTTTATTGTGTGTTTGTTTTTAATTGCTGTATTTAATTTCATATTTGGTGACCCATAGTGGATAGCAGAGTCACCTCACAACAAGAAGGTCCCTGGTTCGAATCCTGGATCTTCCTGTGTGGAGTTTGCATGTTCTTCCTGCGCTTCCATGGGTCTCTTCCGGGTGCTCCGGTTTCCTCCCACAGTCCAAAAACATGCAGATTAGGTTGATTGGTGATTCTAAATTTCACATTGGAGTGAATATGTATGTTAATGGTTGTTTGTCTATGGGACAGCGATGGCTCAAATGATTAAGGTGCTGAGTTGTTGATCGGGAGGCCAGGAAGACCTGGGCTCAAGTTGGGCCCTTGAGCAAGACCCTTAACCTGAACAATAGCTAGGGCAGGGGCACTGTACAATAGCTGACCCTGCGCTCTCACCCCAATTTACTAAGATCGGATATGTGAAGAAAATAATTTCACTACATGTTGTACTCTGTATAATCATGTATGTGACTTACTGACTTGTGTGGCCCTGCAATGGACTGGCGAACCATCCAGGGTGTAGCCCCATCTCTCGCCCTATGTGAGCTGGGATAGGCACCAGCAGTCCCCAGTGACCCCGGATTAGGGAATAAGCAAGCAAGAAGATTAATTAATTAATTATATATCATTTGTGGCTACGGCACAAAAGTTAAATATATTATATGATTATTATAAATAGTGGTAATGTCTAAGAAAGTAATAAGACATACTTCCTGGTTTAATATAAGCAAGAAACCTTGAGAGGAGTCAGACTCAGAAGAGAACCCCCCAATACTCATCTGGTTTACATTAGATGTGCCTATAAAAAGTTGTTTAAATGAATAGGGGGAATGTGTGTGTGAATGGTTGTTTGTGTTGCCTTGTGATGGACTGGCGACCCGCCCAGGGTTTACCCCTGCCTTTCGCCCTATGTGCACCAGCAGACCCCAGTGGCCCTGAATTGGGGAATAAACGGGTAAAAAGATGAATGAATGAATGAATGAATTCAAACAAGAGTTAAATTTTTTACATAATATTTGTTAAGGCGTAGTGGATAGCACGGTCGCCTCACAACAAGAAGGTTTCCGGGATCTTTTCCCGGGCCGGAGATCTTTCTGTGCAGAGTTTGCATGTTCTCCCTGTGGGTTTCCTCCGGGTACTCCGAATTCCTCCCACCATCCAAAAATGTCAGTATAACAAACAATGTACTCACAAATGTACATGTTTTTCGACTAGGAGAAAACCAGGATACCCAGAGAGAACATTCAAACTGCATCATCAAATTGTCAGTATTTCGGGACTTTTTCTATGTGCTGTTTTTGTTTTGTTTGTATAAGCTGCAACCTTGCATCTATGTTTTAGGGTTTCGTGTGCTTACCTTTATACATAAATATACAGCTCCTTATAAATCAGCACTTTTATATCTTTTTTTAAATTTTATTTTAACCCATATTATATCTGTATTGAAGATAAGTTGGTTGTAAAGAAATGCATGTAGTATTGTTATACACACTTTTAATATGTTTATTGGGAACATGCAACTCCAAACACACGCAAGATGTTTTCATGCCCAGTAGACTCAAAGCTGACCCAGAAAAATGTGTCTTACTTACCCCACTTTCTGAACGGCTGTTATGCCTACTGTTTTCAGCAGGTGCAAGAACCATGGTGTTATGGTTTTACCAACGGGAAATAGTGGGCAACTTGTATAATCACAACAGACCAAATGCTTTGACTAATGGTCAATGTCTATGACTTTTCTGTCTGTTTTTCTGACTGTATTGATTTAGCTTGGGAACGTAGCTTCCCTACTTTGCAACTTTTCTTGATGTGTAGCAGACTTAAATATTCAGAACACTTAATGCCATACAAGTGAGTTATTGTTCCAACTAGAGAAAAATGTTTGCTGCAGCTCTAGTGGGAACACTAACGCGCAAACGGTGAACGATTGTTCAATAGATGAATTATTAAACTGGCTTTTCTGCCATCTTGTGCAGTTATAATACATCTATTAGTTATAAATCTATTAGTTATGCCTACTTTATATATCTATTAGTTATAAGACATCTATTAGTTATAAATCTATTAGTGTTTTTTTTAGTCTATTAGTCTATTAGTATTTACTGCAAGTACATGCTTTTAATACTAAGGAACATTGTCATAGTTAAAACGTTTTGAAATGATCGAATAGATCTTATACTTTGAGGTTATCTAATTTAAAAGCGCTTGTAGAGAGTTAACTTTTTACTTACCACAGAATTTCCTTTAGGTGCAGCGTATGTTCTGATGCATATCAATTTGTTATGGATTGTATGATTATGAGCATTTTCAAAACATTTGAGTGAGAAAGTAAATATGGAAAACGTAGGTGTATATGATGCACATGCAGCATTGCCCTCTACTGGAAAACCTAATCTCAACACTAACAGTATTATATCCTTGCTTCTTTCAGCAGAGTTCATTACAAACAGTGTATGAAAGAATTGTACCGTTATTTACTGTTTGCACTTTCTGTAGAAATATATATCTTATATTTGAGTTGAATTATCAATTGATACGTGATAGTGCCTGGCATTAATTACTTGAACGCACAAGTAATTAATGCCATGCACTCGACTGGCCTGAACTCTCCCCCATTGACACTCTGCCACAAGCCCTGGCACTATCCAGTTCAATCTAATTGGAATTAATAATTAAAAATAGGAAATCAATGGGTTCAAATTAAGTTCCCGAGTGCAGACTTTATTGGACTGACATTGTCTATGCAATGCCCGATTTTAGTCACGGCTAACCTCGCACGTGTCCTGCATCCACACTTCACCCACTTTCCTCTGTTTTCATGTCCTTCATCTTTGATTGTAGGCATCTATAAAAACAGCAACTCTTCTTTTTTACCCATATGCACATGTGTAATGGATGAGAGAGCAAGTAAACCTCTAGGGGAAAGATCTGTGTGGAGTGAAGAGGGGAAGAATTATTAATTGGTAGTGGTGGCCGGTGGTGTAACAATCTGCTGATGAGGACACTTTTGACTTTTTTGTTGAATAAGCTGCTGGTTTTGCAGCACTGGGTCAAGGCTTTTTTCACATTATTTAACAATTGTATAATAACTCTGTCCCTGCCTATAGCATACAATTCTCTCCTTATGCCTTTAGGATTAGGTTACCTCTATTGTTATCATGAACTTTTGTTACATTTACAGTTCCTATTATGCTCATTTAGGAGGTCTTACTATTTAGTCATTAATAATTTATTCCAGTTAACTAGTTTAGGCTTGTATCTAAATTGGGGCAGTGGTGTCTCAATGGTTAAGGTGCTGAGTTGTTGATCAGAAGACCAGGCAGACCTGGGTTCAAGCCACACCACCGCCAAGGAAGAGGTTCAAGTCCGCCACTGTTGGGTTCTTGAGCAAGACCCTAAACCCCTTCTGCTCCAGGAGCGCTGTACAGTAGCTGACCCTGCGCTCTGACCCCCAACTTACTAAGATGGGATATGCAAAGAAAAACAGTTCAGTATATGTTGTACTCTGTATAAACATGTATGTGACAAAATAAAATAAATAAATCAAATGCACAGGGGAAATTACAGGTCTGTATAGATGTACATGTCTATTTATAAGGACATGTCTCAGACTGTAGTTTACAACAAAAAAGATTTTTCTGATTGTCATCTTAGATCTAAGCGCTAACTTTGAGGTAGTAAACCGATACTTACTTTTATTAAGCTTACCAAGAAATGAGTGGATTACAGTGCCTGGATGTCATTTAAAAGATGATGTGATTTGTAAGACATAAAAATAGGTGCAGATGATAAATTAATTGCAGCTAATTGGAAACCTGCTTCTCCCTACACATTCCTTCCAATGTTTCTAATGATCATTTATTGAATAGAACTGGAGCTCTGCATATTTACTACACAGACACTATTAAAAACAAATCTGTTGTTGTTTATTCTTATCAACAGTGATAGTTACAGTGGTGTGAAAAAGTGTTGGCCCTCTTCCTGATTTCCAATCTTTTTGCATGTTTGTCACACTTTAATGTTTCAGATCAGCAAACAAATGTAAATATTAGTCAATGATAACATAAGTAAACACAAAACACAGTTTTTAAATGAAGGTTTTTATTGTTAAGGGAAAACTAAATCCAAAACTTCGTGGCTCTGTGTGAGATAGTGTTTGCCCACTTAACCTAATAACTGGTTGGCCCGCCCTTAGCAGCAACTACTGCAACAAGCTTTTGCGATAACTTGCGTCTGTGGAGGAATTACAGCGCTGTGGAGGAATTATGGTCCTCATCTTTGCAGAATTATTGTAATTCAGCGACATTGGAAGGTTTAAGTATCTTCTTCTTCTTCTCCTTCCGGCTGCTACCGTTAGGGGTCGCCGCAGCGGATCATTCTTCTCCACCTTACCCTGTCCGCTACATCTGCCTCTTTCTACCTGCATATCTTCCTTCACCACATCCATAAAACTCCTCTTTGGTCTTCCTCTTTTCCTCCTGCCCGGGACCTCCATCCTCAACATTCTTCTACCAATATACTGCATGTC
>JAOTRA010000029.1:13169004-13183058 GCA_026260255.1 Pseudolaguvia tuberculata
GTGGACTTGCTGGTGTGTTTTGGATCATTGTCCTGCTGCAGAACCCAAGTTCACTTCAGCTTGAGGTCACAAACAGAGGACCGGACATTCTCCTTCAGGATGTTTTGGTAGACAGTAGAATTCATGGTTCCATTTATCATAGCAAGTCTTCCAGGTCCTGAAGTAGCAAAACAGCCCCAGACAATAACACTACCACCACCATATTTTACTGTTGGCATGATGTTCTTTTTCTGAAATGCGGTGCTATTTTTGCGCCAAATGTAATGCAACACACACCTTCCAAAATGTTAAACTTTTGTCTCGTCAGTCCACAGATGAAGTCATGAGGATCATCAAGATGTTTTCTGGTAAAACGAGCCTTTATGTTCTTTTTGCTCAGCAGCGGTTTTCGTCTTCGAACTCTGCCATGCAGACCATTTTTGCCCATTTCTTCTCTTTCTTATACTGGAGTCATGAACATTGACATTAACTGAGGCACGTGAGGCCTGCAATTCTTTGGACGTTGTTGTGGGGTCTTTTATGACCTCTTGGATAGTCGTTGCTGCGCTCTTGGGGTAATTTTGGGCAGCCGGCCACTCCTGGGAAAGTTCTCCACTGTTCCATGTTTTGGCCATTTGTGGATAATGGCTCTCACTGTGATGCACTGGAATCCCAAAGCTTTAGAAATGTCTATAACCTTTTCCAGACTATCAGATCGCAATTACTTTCTTTCTCATTTGTTTCTGAATTTCTTTGGCTCTCGGCATGATGTCAGGCTTTTGAGGATCTTTTGGTCTGCTTCACTTTGTCAGGCAGGTCCTATTTAAGGGATTTCCTGATTGCAAACATGTGTGGCAGTAATCAGGTCTGAGTGTGGCTAGAGAAATTGAACTCAGGTGTGATAAACAACAGTTAAGTTATGTTTTAACAGGGGGGGTAAGCACTTTCTCACACAGGGCCATGCAGTTTTGGATTTTGTTTTTCCTTAATAATAAAAACTTTCATATAAAAATTGTGTTTTGTGTCTGAAACATTAAAATGTGACAAACATGCAAAAAGATTGGAAATCAGGAAGGGGGCCAACATTTTTTCACACCACTGCATATTTTTATCATGACAGTATTCATTATATTATACTTCTTTGTTCCATAAAATGTATTTATTACATTTGTCTGCATACTGTTTGTAAAACCTTTCTAAAACCTTTAAAGTAGTCTGTGTGCTTACAGTATTGATATTAGATAAACAAATAGTTGAGTAATGATTTCTTTCAAGTTTGTTATAGAAAAAAACCCTGAAATCTGAGACTGAATTAGAACTGATTTGCTTTCTTAAAGCTCTTATTGATCCAAGCTCACATTTAAATAGACCTTGAAGAAATGACCCAGTTGTATCCTTGGTAGAACATCTATTCGGCTCAGTCATTAGTCAGTAATTAATTTGGTATCAATGTCAGTAAACATTCCTCCTTGAACAATATGTTATCAAGGGAGGGAGATACGGCAGCCTGATAATGATTCCTATCCTAGTGCTGGGTGAGGGCAGATCCCAACATTAGCTCTGTCTCAGAAGGAAAAGAAACCCACAGTGTAAGTTTGTCCGAGATGAATGAGGGCAGTATGGATGACTAGTAGCCCAGTGGCAGCTACAACTCACACACCCTTCTCTCCGTTATTGCTACTCAGCATTATTCACAGCTCATGACTATCGGCAGGTCTTTCTGTATATTTGGAAAAACATCCATCAGCACTCTGCTTCATGTAAGGCTTCCCAAAAGCATTTTCCTTCTACCGTGGCCAAGCTCGCTCTATGGACTAATAAATAATGTTGTGATGAGTGTCAAAGGAACCCTGCAAAGGACAGTGAGCCACGTTGTGCAGACAGTATTGGCAGTTTTAATGGTAGTATGCTTAGCAAAGCTGCCAAGTGACATTTATCATCAAGTTTACCAAATAAACATTGCCTTCACACCAAGACCTCAGAGCAATACAGCTGTCCTTGTAGGCCCATTAGGCTGTGACAACCGGACACAGGACTCAAATAAACGTCGTGAAAATTACCTATGGGATAAAGCACATGATGTGAATCTGTTCTTTCTCATTTTTTCTCATCTGTACTGTCATTGTAGTGGTGCTAGAGCAGGTTGCCTAGCTATAACAAGAATAATGCAGAATACAGTAGGTTCTGTTTCTAAATATGTAAATTTGGATGATTTGTCCAGAGAGCTTTACTATTATTATACAGGTGACTGGCTTAAACTTTGTTCATTTTAAACCCTTAAATAATGGATCAAGATCTAAAGCCTTTTGGTAATTTTATTGTATTTGATAATGCAGTTATTAAAATTAATAATTATTTATTTTCCCCACATAGGCAATACTAGTTTATTAAATATTAAATACATATTATACAGTATGTCACTTCAATATCATATTTAATATATTTACATGTCTACTGTGCACATTAGCCTTTATAAACAAATATAATCTGAAGCTGTTTTCACCAGTATTTCTAATTTACTCTTGCCAGCGATGCCGAGTTGCCAAGCGAGCTTCATTGACAAACTGATGATGGCAACAAATATTAGATATCAGAAATAAATTAGCATAAGCCTTCACTGAATATTGGTGGGGAAATTTGTATGAATGCTGCACAACTTGAAAATCTAGGCCAAACGCCACCCCATATTGATTCAAATCGGGATGTGCTATTTGATTCTCAAATACCGGTCGATTGCACATATTATGGGATTTGTGGCAACCTGAGTTGCACACTGCATTTTCCATATGTCTTTCTAATCCACTGTTACTGAATTAGAACAATGAATCTCAATTCGTATACAACACAGAGCAAACTAAGATTTATTGCTCTTAGTAAAGCAGTTCAGTGTGCATTGATTGCATCTTCATTCTGCATTCTCGGATTTGGTGCT
Source organism: Pseudolaguvia tuberculata (assembly GCA_026260255.1). NCBI lineage: Eukaryota > Metazoa > Chordata > Actinopteri > Siluriformes > Sisoridae > Pseudolaguvia > Pseudolaguvia tuberculata. The sequence continues at coordinate 13,171,916 of JAOTRA010000029.1, forward strand.
TAAGACGCAGCCTTGTGTTAATAATATGGATTGTATTGCCAGTGTCACTACTAGATTTCTGACTGGAAAAGTAAAGTAAAAATAAAACCGCAAGATAATCCATGGGCACAATGGAAGAAGGCGAAGAATTATTATCTAAATAAATCAGATCTGTCTGTTTACTGATTCATATATTTTTAAACTAATAATAATAATAATATCGGAATCCGTGTCCTTTTTGCTTTGCTTACACCATGGTGGATCTTATCCAAACTCTTCCACATGTAAGGAAAACAAATCGGAATTTGGTCACTTGATATGTGCAGTGAAAATGTGGCCAAAGACACACTCCTTCAAAAACACTAACCCACAAGAGTCTAACCAGGAGGCAGGGTGTGCTCACCCATTGCTCCCTAAATCCCTTTAGAGTTCTACAAATTTCTCCGGGAAGCTTTTGTTTCAGCCTCCCTGTATGTGTATACAGCCTGCCATGTTGTGCTGAATGAACTCTGGCTCCTTAATCACTGCTAAATGCTGTCAGAGGTCTACAGTGACTATGGTTAGGAAAGTCTGTAAAAGCTTTAATACAGGAAGGGATGGCAATTTAATTGGATTTGGCTGGAGGTGGGCTAAAAAGTCAGTTTGCTGGGTAAAAGGAGACTTCAAGTTTTTCAATGGTAACATGTTGTGAAGCGCCTGCTGGTCCAAGTTATGTTCTACCTAATTTATCCATTGTAGCTGTCTGTTCTTTTCCTCAGTAATTTAGTGCTGTTACAAATGAGCCACACAGGTGGACTTCTGGCTGCATTAGTGCTTACTCGGTGGCTGACGTTGAAGAAGCGAGGCTCTCACTTTAAGGCTGATGAAGATTTGACGAGGTCTGGGGTCAGACAGCTGGTGATGTGCTGTGTTTGTCTGTTCTCTCTCATCACCGTGGGAGAGCTGAATGGTGGGGGGTGGACAGATGATTGACTGTAAGCAGAGCAAGCGATGAACTTCTCATCCATCTTACCTGGCCACCCACTGACTCTACGCTTCCATAGGGGTTTGGTCATTTGTGTGGCATGTGAGCTCAGACTTCAAGCCAGATTTACTAAAATCAATAGCTAGCTCAGACACCTGCTTTGGACCACTTAATCCAGCATACGACAGGCAAGTCTAAGAATCCACTCTACTGGTTTACCCCCCTTGATGATGCGAATTCTTTTTCTCCCACTGTTGATCATGTGCTGCAGGTTTGCCTGGCAAAGAGAGCTGTTCGAGAGCTTCCTCCTTGCCAAAAAGTTTATTTAGATCTTATCAATAGCTAAGACATCAATCTTAACACCAAATAAACACTGGTAGACCTGTCTGGTAATATTCATCAGTAAAGATGACAGAATCAAAACATAAATGTTTTGCAGCTTTTATTGCAGTGTTGACTGCATGTGGAAAAAATACATTTATTTTTATTCATATTCATCATCTGGGCGGTGTGGTGGTGTAGTGGATAGCACAGTTGCCTCACAACCAGAAGGTCCCAGGTTCGATTCCTGGTCTGGGGATCTTTCCATCCACAGTCCAAAAACGTGCAGATTAGGTTGATTGGTGATCATCCATAGAAGTGAATGTGTGTGTATTTGTTAAGGGTTATTTGTCTGTGTGTTTCCCTAAGATGGACTGGCAACCCGTCCAGGGTGTACCCATTGCCTCTCACCCTATCGACGCTGGGATAGGCGCCAGCAGACCCCCGTGACCCAAAATCTGGGAATAAGCGGGCAAGAAGATGAATGAATGATTGAATGAATATTCCTCATCTTATAAAACAAAGGAGTGGAAAAGCAAGTTTTATTGAACTAATTTTATGTTTCCTGATTAAAAAAGGAAATAGAATATTACATATTATCATATTACTATGAACTTTGAACATATTAGCATATTAAAATTGAAACGATTTGAGACATAAACTCTGGAACCAAAATTCAATTCTACCAAGGTGCTCATAAACCAATGATGATATAAACCATGATAGATGATAATGAATTGAGAAGTGGACAAAACATTGTCCTACAAAGAAATTAATGCAATCTAATTGTCTAGGATTTTAATGAGGCAGAAACACCGTCATTAAAAACATGCTGCAAAAATCAAGAAATGTTTTTATATGGAGAAAGTTGAGAAATTGTGCAACAATTCATTTATCATTTCTTGAAAAGGAGACTGAAATCTTAAACATCAACTATACTGGAAGATACAGAGGAAAAAAAATCACATATTAAGATTAGAACAGTTTGTCATACATTGACAAATTGCCAGTCTATAAATGAAATACTTTACAAATGTAAACTTTTTGTATACTGAAAGCATTTTTATTTTTCTACTTTATATGGCGATTAGTGCGTGCTGGCTGCTGACAATAAATTCTGTCCTGCTGACCTGTTAATATTTTTGTTATTTTCTACACTGAGATTTGTATCTTGGTCTTGTGAAATGGTGGATTCGAATGCCAGAATTGAATTTATTGCACAGTTACTTTAAAATGTACTTTTCCATGACCCCAAAAGACACCTTTTTATTTTTTACGCCTATTGTTTACTTTAAATTCTTTCTCAAATCTGGATTGATTATCTATTAAAACTGTTCCTTTTCATAGTTTTAATCATAACATTTTATTAAAATTGAATTAAGTTGAATTAAATTATTAGCTCTTCTTACTCTGGAGTACATTATTTGAACATTCCACTTCAAATGTGACACACATTGATTAGTTTTGTGTGAGCAGTGGAATATGTTTTTTTTTCATACTATATCTTGTATATAATAAAGGTTTTGAGTTTTCTCTAACAGACCCATGAAATGTTCATTAAAAGTGTTCCTCTTGTTCCTATGTGATGTTTGTGTTTTTGTGTGCAGGCTGTGAGAGTGGCTACTGGGGACCTCACTGCAGTAACCGCTGCCAGTGTCAGAACGGAGCCCTGTGTAACCCCATCACTGGAGCCTGTGTCTGCACTGATGGCTACCAAGGTTGGCGATGTGAGGATCCCTGTGAGCCTGGCTACTATGGCAAGGCTTGCCAGCTTCAATGCCAGTGTCTTAATGGTGCCGCCTGTCACCATGAAACGGGCGAATGCGTCTGTGCTCCTGGATATATGGGTGCTGTGTAAGTAGCACAAAATGCATGAATTGCATCACATTATTACTAATGTTAACATTTGTTTTTCTCCTTCTTCTATGGCAGCTGTGGTGTGCGCTGTCCCTCCGGTAGTCATGGAACCCAGTGTGAGCAGCGGTGCCCATGCCAGAATGGTGGAACCTGCCATCATATCACTGGAGATTGCACATGTCCTCCTGGATGGACCGTAAGGCTCACTGCAGGCAACAAATGAAAAACTGGAAGTCAGAATGTGACAAGGGAGATGAATTACAAAGAGAGAGAAAGAGAGAGAGGAGAAAGCAGGGTTAAGGAAAATGATGATGAGAGGAAAGGTTAAGAGAGAATGAAGGAAACAGGAACAAAGAATGACTGACAGAGGAATGGATGGCATGAGATGGAATGAAACTAAGAGAGTGACTAAGAAAGGGTAATTGGGGGCTAAGCTAGAGGTTAAATGAATATAAAGTTCGGGAGACCAGGGAGTAGTAAAGGAAATTCATGCGTTTTGCAAAGAAAGATGATTGATAGTAGCAATGATGCTTGATTTTGTTCTAAAAATAAGACATGGAAAAAACATGATTACAAATTAACACTCATACACTTAAATCCATTTTTTTCTTACACCACAGGGGTCTGTGTGTGCCCAGCCATGTGAATTAGGTAAATTTGGAATTAACTGCAGCAAGGACTGTTCATGCCGTAATGGGGGTCTGTGTGACCACATCACTGGACAATGCCAGTGTATTACGGGTTACACTGGCCGCAGGTAAACTTCAAGTCAATTCATTCGTTCATTCATTCATTCATCTTCATACCCGCTTATTCCCGAATCCGGGGTCACAGGGGTCTGCTGCGCCTTTCCCAGCAGACATAGGGCAAGAGGCGAGGGTACACCCCGGACGGGTCGCCAGTCCATCTCAGGGCAACACATAGACAAACAAGCATTCACACACACATTGATAAGCAAGCCAGAAGCAACGGTGGCAAGGAAAAACACCTTAGAGTCGGAATAAGAAGAAACCTTGAGAGGAACCATACTCAACAGGCAACCCATTCTCATTTGGGTTATGAATAGATAAAAGAAAAAAGAATATCATGCAGTGACAGAGTGCGTTTGTGTGTAAACAGCTGTAGTTGGACTCCTGGTGATGAGGTGATGTCCGAATTTATTTCCTAATCCAAAGCTTTAGTGAGCGAATAAAATTTCATTTAATTTATAACTTTTGTCCTTTTCCAGCCAACATAACATGACACTTTTATCATTGCGTACCTCTATTGCTTTTCACATAGAGGTTAAGGTTAATTTGTCTCCTTATCTTCTTGCTTAAGAATACAAAAAATATAAATGGTACCTGTTTTGTGACTTATTACTGTATGTTTATCTGCTCTATCCTTGTGTACATCTAAATCTGATACTCCTACATTCATCGTCCACTCCTGGCTCTGCTCTAGTTGTTTCTATCCATTAATTACCAGAAACGGAGTTGTATTGGAAGCCAATTGAAATAGCTGTGTCTCTTTATTATCCCACGTTGTCCTGAGGGTTTATTAGCTTGCTAAGGTGATTGTCTGTAGGATAAAATGCTTCTAGGACAAATCCTTCTCTTTCTGTAATATTTTGCAAAATTGCTTTCATTCATTTGCTTTGTGACAAGTGAATTAACCCAGCAGGAATGATCTGAGATTGTGTTAGGACAACCCCTTCCCTCCTTCACCCCTTCGCAATAACAACCGCCCCTGCCAGTACAGCCGCCGTTGTAATTTAAATGCGAAACATAACTAGTCCGTTTTATAATTTAATTGAGCTATTTATCTGTCTCCTAATGGCTTCATCGGACACTTGAGATTGATGCTCTGCCAAGATTGTTTATTTAACTTCATGAGAAAAAATTATCTCTCCTTAAGTCACTTTGCTATTCCATGCCGAGAACAGTCGCGGTTTTAATTATATTCTTTGTAGATAATAACAGTGGCCTCACCTTGCTCTGCTCCAAATGATCGGTTGAACACAAATAGTGCCAAAACATTGACTTATCACCCTTAATTAGACCTGATCATAAATACGATAACATTTTTCTTAATGTGTGACTGGTAACAGACTTTCAGAGCATTGATAATAAGTTAATTCAAGGTAATTGAATAAAGTAATTCATGTATGTTTAATGTGGCAGGTGCCAGGAGGAGTGCCCTATCGGTACATATGGCCAGCAGTGTACCCTCCATTGCGACTGTCAGAATGGGGCAAAGTGTAACACTATCAATGGCGCCTGTCTGTGTGACACAGGCTTTAAAGGACCTCACTGCCAAGATAGGTTTTGCCCACCAGGGTTGTACGGGCTTATATGTGACAAATACTGCCCTTGTAATACTACAAATACTATAAGGTAAGCACACTATAGCAAACCTACTAACAGCATTTATACCAGACGTCACGTACCTGCTCATCTTTTGCAAAATATAAATGTATTTCATGCAGTACAGTACCTGATTGCACAAATTAAATTATCTGCCTTAGTGAGCAGAAAAACTCATTAGGTGAAGCGGTTGGTACATTATAGGGTTAGAATATATTCAACACTACATAGTTCATTTATTACCAGGGAGAAATGTAATTACTTTTTGTCTAACCAAAGAAATTATCTCATTAATTTAATTTCAAGTACTAAAAAGGAAATATGTTGTGTCTGTTATTGAAGTATATGTTTACTACCAAGGTCTATATGCAAAGTTCACAATTACATACAGAAGACACAAGTATGCTAATAGTTAGCCATCTGAACTTTAAAAGAGCTTTGCAGCTGTATTTACATTAAGTTCAATCATTTTATTCAAAGATATTTGTTAATACTAAACAGGAATTTATATCTATCGATCTTATGTTTACATTTTACAGCATTTGGTAGACGTCCTTATACAGAAGCGTCTTATTTATATTTCATGTATACAACTGTACAATTGGGGATTACTGGGAATTAAATCCACTTCTGTTCCACTGAGCTAAATCCTCCCCAGGAGTATCTTCATTCATTCATTCATCTTCCAACCCGCTTATTCCTTAATTCAGGGTCATTAGGGCCTGCTGGAGATTAGTGAACATAGGGTGAAAGGCACAGACCCAAACACACACTTACTCCTCTGGGCAATCCCTAATCAATCCAATTCCTGTGGGAGGAAAACAGAGTATTGGGTAAAGAAAAACAATGCAAGCGCAGGTGCTAACCACTACGCCACCGTGCTGCCATATTTCATCATGACAGAGAAAAATGTATTGACTTTATCTTGTAAACAAAACTGACCTATCATTCATTATTCATTCGTCTTCTATACCCGTTTATCTTCTAATAAAGGTACACTGGCATCTGGGCAAAAGGAAGAAGAGGGTACACTTTAGGCAGGTTGCCAGTACAGCACAAGATCAAACACACAATCACACTTAATACAGGCAGAGTTTTCTTGAGAATTTCAAACTCTGGCCTTCTTCCTGTGAGGCAACAGTGCTAACCATTAAGTTACCATGCTTCCCCCAAGCTGAACCATTGCAATCAATTAAAAAAAAGGTATTGAAACTAGTTTTGCATTCACAGTGAGCAGTGTAAAATAGGGCTAGATATTTTAATACCAATTTAATTACAAATGGGAATCTATTATTAGCCTAATATACTACGGACAATAATTTTAATAAAATTGTTAATTTGGCAAGTTTTTTATACCACAGAGGTACAATTATGGATGAAGTCAAGACAAAATTAAACAAAGTTTTTGTTAATCAATTATCTATTAATATGAAAAATTAAACAATAATTCTCAGAAGGAAACTGGTTGTAACAGAAGATTTAATTAACCCTCTGTAATCACTTTATCCTAGCTAAGGTTGCAGTGAAATCAGATCCTATACTGTTAACACTGAGTGCAAACTTGGAATACAGCTTGATTGGTATCAATTGCAAGGGACCATGCACATGAATATTCACACACTAATTCAAATGTATGAGAGGTTTTGCATAGCTAATTAAATTACCAGTATAATTTATTAAATTAATTTTCATGATGTCAAATTGTTGTCATATTTTATTTTTTGCCTTAGAGGCATTTGGTTGTTACTATTCGTGTACTTAGAAAAAATAATTCATGCATAGAACCCGTATAACTGATATGTGACCAGATGCTTGACAAACCTGCACGTACCTTTCGTTCTCTGACAATAGTCTTTGGGTTCATCCTGTGCATTAACTCCATACTATTATTGCTAAAGTAAACTTCACCCGGTTCCATCCCACCCTCACCACCTCTATTCATTTAGCTTTCAAAAATTTTAACGACCGTGTGTCTTCCACATTTTATAAAAGCCCATGCATCCTTTATGAGCTTTAATTTCCTGTCCATCTTTTATTCTTTCGCTGTTGTTATTGGAAGCAGTGTTTGTTGCTTTTCTTTGGACCGATGCAAATTCTTTTTCTCGCTACATCTTTCTTTTTCTCTCTATCTCTTTATCTCCTCACAACCCCTCCCATCTCTCAGCTGCCATCCCCTGTCAGGGGAATGCACCTGTACAACAGGCTGGACTGGTCTATACTGCAATGAGATGTGTCCTCCAGGTTACTATGGTGAAGGATGTAGTCTGAAGTGTCAATGTGCTAATGGAGCAGACTGTCATGGGGTCACTGGGGCCTGCATCTGTGCTCCTGGCTTCACTGTGAGTCCTACATCCTTCAATGACCTATTTCTGCTAAGGAGTCCAATGATGTAATACAAGCAAATAGGGCCGTGACCTGACAGCGGTTATAAAAGAATAGTTTATACTGGAATTTTCCATTTTTCTTGTGTCTGACTGTTTGGTGCGTGGATTTTTTTGTGAAAGAAAAAAGTGAGGAAGTTGAGGATGGGTAATCGCATTCAGAGCCATGAGATTTGTCCCTTGGGCTACTATGGAATTGCACAGGAAAAAGAGCTACATTGTTATGGAGATCTGGCACTTGACACATCTGACATCTCACAAAATGTGTTGTTCAAAGTTATTTTCTTGTCATCTTATTTCAGATAATAGTGAAGCTCAGCAGTCGGAGTTTAGCTTTTAAAAAGCTTTTTATAGGGTTGTACATACACTTGCACACTAACTCACCTGCGGGTTCTTTGTGCAGCCTTTAAGCCCAGCAGGTACTGAAAGCTTAATATTGCCTCATAAAAGACGTGCTCTGTTACACAGCACGCCTGGACTTAATATAAAGACCCTTGCCAAATGAAAAAAAGGGGAGTCAGAGATTCCGTCTGACATTAATAAAAAGTGTCTGGCATTATGGAGCATGGTATACAAATCAGGATAATGGATTATGCTGGTTCTGGATTAGGCTTCCACTCTGTAACTACTAAGCAATAAAGGAAAACAGATGAAGATAGAAAGATGAAAAATGAGTGGTCAGATGTGATTAAGAATTGTATTAATAAATTCCAGCCCTCTGGTTTTATTGTTTCATATGAGCATGTTATTTCTAAGCCTGTTAAAGAGTATCTGATTTCTCTTTTAATAAAACAAAAGGTTTGGAATACACAAATAAGAAGATGCACCGCTAATGACTTGATGAACTGCTTTCACTGCAAGTATTTTCAGTTACAATGGGTAGAAATCTTGCAATATAAATGAAGAGCCGCACTGTGTGCTTCAAATTAAGACAGAAATGGTGGTCTGATTAAGACAAACAAAGAGTGAGGTGCTTCTGCCAACTTTAACCAATGTTGAGATGTCTGGTGGCGGATGGCACCAAATAGAGAAAACTTTACCTGTATTTTCATTTCCTTTGCCCTTTCCAAGTGCTGGATTTAGGAGGGCTGTGCCACTTTCATTAAACACAGCTAGACGAGTCTTACTGAGTATGTGAAGTGGAACGGGACACTATGATCCATCTCGGTAGCTCCTAAGTTGTCATGACATCAAGGATGAGCTGTATTCTGCTGTTCAACCGCTTTTAAAATATGGATGCCTGGAATATATGGTTAAAGCAGCAGTGAAAATTACTATAATATATGAAAATGTACTCTTCTCTATATCACCTGCCTGAGCTTATCATTATATTCAGTTTCTCTATTCTGGCTGTATGCCTTATTTTTCCATCTTCACAACAAAAGATTAGTTTTACTTTCACTAAACCTTTGCCCATACTTCACACAAGTTGTTCTTGGCACAATATCAGTCTGATATCACACCATTCAGATGCTTTTCAAGCCAACTTCTACTATCAAACCTTTAGCTTATAGTGTGAAGGTCAATAAAAAAAATATAAATCAAGTTTGAAGGATGTTTCTTTTATTCCATATTTCTTACTGTTTGGGACAAATATTTATGACACTAGATGAATGTAATATAGAATGTAATAGACCAAGATCTTCTGCAACTAGAGATGCACTGATATCTTGATTAGTGTCAGTATCGGGCTCGACTTTTAGTGTTCAAAGGGTACAAGAGCAGTGACAGAATGTCAGGCTCAGAGGTGGAGAAATATCAACAATTAACATGATGTTAAACCAAGAGTACTTATAATAGATATAAGTCATATGATAAACCATATGATTTGAATACAAAAGAGAGCACTGAGAATTCGTGGTTTGCACAACAAAAAGAAATAAACAGGGTTAATCTAAGAACCATACAAATAAAATAATTTTAAAAAATATTCCCACATCCCAAAAAGGTATCAGTAAGAACCGTGGAAAATATTGGTACTCATACTGTGCCTTTAAAAATGGTTTCAGTGCATCCCTACCTGCAAATATTCCTTCTAAAGTGACATACACATCCTATATTGCTGTATGGGCCATTCGAGAAAAAAACTGCTCTATATGACATTTGTGTATTTATAATTAATCTGTGCAAAAGACAAAACTGCTGGATGCTATTTTTTAATTGTTGTTTTTATTTCATTGGATTCTTAATGGATTCAAATTCTCTTGTGTGATTAGTACCTGAAATAATTTTACCACAAGATCACTCACAAGCAAATTTCTAGAAGTCAGGCCAACAAACTTTCCAGCTACATGCGCTGCTGCACTCACCAACTACTTTTACATCTCCACTATCCCTTCAAGAGAACTGCCAACGTTTGCAGTCTGGAAGTTGTCACTTATGAGAGGAACAAAGATAACGGCACATAGATTGATAAAAAATTAATTTGCAGATGTAAGCTTTTCATGTGGGCATGTGCGAGAGAATGGGTGCAGATGGAAGTGGGAGCGTGCGTGAGATGATGAGCAGGGAGAAAACCACAGCGATGTTTAGTGCATGGGAGAGATAGTGGAAAAATAAAGACAGAATGTTGGAGAGCAATCGAGTAAAACTGAAGGAAAGCTGCTGCTCTCATAGCTCAGTAAAATATTTCATTCAGGCTTCTCTCTCAAACATAGTTCCAGATGCTAATGAGCTCTGTCCCGTCGCTTGCACAAGGGAGACATGAGCCTTTCTGCACTCTGCTACTGCACCACTAATTGGAAGGCTAAATCATAGTGTCACCTGTCAGTCAGTAGTACGGATGACACAGGCAGGTACTTGAGATGACCAGCTAAGGGAGGAAAGATCCTGCTATGGCACACAAATTGCACATTGTCTGGCTATGATAGAGCCGGGGCCTTGAGAGTTCAGTGTGTCTCACTCATCAGTCAGTGGATGGTTATGGATGGATATGGGGCTAGGCAGTTGCATATGATCTGCAGATTAAATCTGGGCTCTCGCATAGGGATTTATGCACATGCTGAATATCCAGGTTTTGTCATTCTGCTTCATTTGTATATGTGATGTTGCTCATTAGCTAACTACCAAGGCTTTCGGGACATAACAGAGTGATTAAGTAAAAGCCTTAGTCATTTCCTCTCTATCGGAAACGGGATATTCAGACATAATGGCCTTGGTGTGTATTTTACATTAGATTATATGCAGACCTGTTGACAATTTGCAATTTGTAATACAATGTGGAGGTGTGTGTGTGTGTGTGTGTGTGTGTGTGTGTGTGTGTGTGTGTGTGTGTGTGTGTGTGTGTGTGTGTGTGT
>JAOTRA010000029.1:13205725-13219795 GCA_026260255.1 Pseudolaguvia tuberculata
TATTTATTCTTTTTTTTTTTTTCCTGCTTTGAATTAGGTGTGACTCGAGAGGATACATTGATACTACAAGACAACAAAACTACTCAAGTTGCTAAAGGTAAAATTCTGACATGCCAAATTTTCCAAATATTGTCAGGTCAAATATTCATTCATTCACTCATTCATTCATCTTCTTGCCTGCTTATTCCCTAATTCGGGGTCATGGGGGTCTGCTGGCGCTTATCCCAGTGAACATAGGGCGAGAGGCGGGGTACACAGTGGATGGGTTGCCAGTCCGGCGCAGGGCAAATATGATTGTATAAAATAAACACTGCGCACAAAGGTATTCAGATTTCGGGAACAAGTAAAAAGGTGACAGGAAATGGAGAGTAAATACTGTGAACAGCAGGAGTTTCCTATACCCTGGATACGCAGGGACAAAGAGTAGCAGCTAAATACATTCCCTTTCCATAATCACAGCCAAGCAGGAACTACAGACACACAGTTATAAAGTTATAAAGTGTCATTGAGTCTAACAGACAGACATACTGGCCCACCAGAGAATGTTATGTAGCAGAAAGGCAAAAAAATTGCACATGGGAGTGAGTGTGTGCGCGTGTGGTTGTTTGTCTATGTGTGGCTCTGCAATGGACTGGTGACCTGTCAAAGGTGTACCCCTGCCTTCCACCCTATGTGCACTAGGATAGGCTCCAGAAGACCGCCATGACCTCAAATTAGGGTTAGAAGATAAATGAATGAAAACATAAAACCTGAGATGAGATGTGAGATGTGAACCATATTTTTATTAATTTATTAAATTAACAGATCTATTACTTGGATAATCAAAATTAACACTCACACTTTCATTTATATACACATATAGAAACATTTCTAACCTTATGCACAATACTTCTTTGTAATTGGTATGAAAATGTAGATATGGAATTATTTATTCTGTTTTTATAGGAGCCGTAAGGCTCATTAAGCATAAAATATAGTTGTTTATTTTCTTCATAGGAGCATTATATTTTATTAAATAAGTATTAAATATATATCTACCCAATCTCTTATTAAATGTATGCTTGTGTGTCTGACTGTACGCCTCAGCATTAATAAAGAAATGACATCGATATGATTCATTTATATTTTAATATTATTTCTTAACAAACAGACAGTTTATGAAATCCAATGTAAACAGTCCGAAAAAGTATCGAGTTAATTAAAAAACTGTCATTAAACGATCTGCCTCAGGGAAATGCTTGTATATATAGAGTTGTGGGAATGTCTCCCGATGCGTCTCATATCTCTCGTTTCCAGTCATATAATTGATTTCTTACACTTTAAACGGTACATTCGCCTTTATTTCAGCTCTAAAGCTGTAAGAGCTGGACACGGATTTGGAGCTTAGGCCGACTATTGTTTTAATCCAACTATGCCACGAGACTTACCCTCTTTGACCATGGTTGACCCTGGCTTGAATCTGACTATATTAAACAATTAATCAACCAGAAAAGAAATGTTGCATTCTATCCTGTATTGATTATAAAATAAATATAAAAAATGTAAAATAAGACTCTATATCTAATTTAAAAATATAGGACAAGTACGGATTTTAAGCATTGTTTGGCAACCCTAATGATGATTCTAATTCTCTGACGTGGAGCCACTCCTCACTATGATTTAGCAAAGTGAGATACTTGCATAATGTATAACCCTTTTTTTTCTTTGCATATTTGGGAGCTTTCTACAGTCTGGAAAGCATGTCTCTGCTTGCAATATTTGGAGTCTACTCGCAAGCTGATAAACACCTTCTTAAAATCTTTTGGTTTCAAAAATGTGAAACATATTGCTATTACTGTTGAGTTTGGGAACAAAAACATGAACGTAAATGTTTTTTCAAGTGATCAGATGATCACTGTGTCTTTTTGCCCAGATGTATTCTATGTCTACAAATAGAAGCGCTTGTCCAATGCAAGTCCCCCATTCATTATACTATGATGCGACCAGAAGGCTGGTTGCCATAGTGATTATTGTTATCAGTGGGTGGCTCAACTAGCACTTCACTAGCCACTAAAATGAATCATCGCAGGGAAAGAAGTTTGTATATGAAATTCAATGCATGGTCTTTACATTAAGGACATTTATTTTAAGAAAAAGCACCAGCACCAGGTTCTTAGGATTCCTTTGTCATGTATTACATAGTTGATACAATTAATACTTTAAAGATATTCCAGACTGTCGAATATTTTTCCTGTAACTTTTTCACTTGTAGGGATCACATGCATACAATTTTTAAACACTGTCGCATCATTGGACACGTCTCTTTATGTAACCAGAAATCACCAGTTTTAGCTGAAAATAAATGGACACTGGTTATATTCCTACTGTGAGTCACTGCATTAGTACTCTGAGCAGTTAGCATTTAATTAATGATTTGAACATTTAAACTAGATGTTTAATTTTGGTTTGAGTCCTGGGCTAAATACTGCAACAGGTAAAGCAACTAAAATAATCTTAACTTAATATGAGCTTTGTTTGTATGAAAAGGGAAAAAAAGAATAAAGATTAAAATAAAAATAAGCTTGGACAAGCTATCTTATATCATCCTGTATATACACCGATTGTCTGCGTCTTCTTCAACCTGTTGCCACAAAGTTGGAAGCACCCAGTTATCTGAAATGTCCTCCACCCCACTGGATAAGTGCATCTGCCAAATGATAACAAGCCATGAGCAAAATAAGTTCCATGGAAACTGTTCTAGTGTTGAGCCCTGACCTCAACCCCATTGAACACATTTGGGATGAACTGGAATGCAGTGCTCCACCCCAGCTGATCTCACCAATGATTTTATGGCTAAATGTAAAATTCCCCAAAGCAAGGCTCCAAATATTAGTAAACCGATTTTCCAGAAGTGTGGAACTTATTATAGGAATAATTCCAGCTGTCCCAATACTTTTGTCTCAACCGTTTGCGTCTATATGAAATAGGAATATACTTCTGTATACGTCCTTTAGTTTAGTGATACTTGTTCTCTTTCCTAGTCAGTTTCATTGGGACTCTCATGGTTTCTGACAGCCCAAAAGCAACCACTTAAAGCCACAAGCCCTTACCCATCTCTTTGCTGCCTGTGTGTGGCTGAAATTAATCTGATCCTTGCCCTCATCACAACCTCAGCTTCCTAACCAACTAAACACAAATAAACACACGTCACCTTAAATTGATTTCCTAAGTCTGGTTGTCTCAGATCTGTTGTAAACAACCTAACAAAAGGAGCTGGAATAGCTGAGACCAGACCCTCTTAATAGCAGTTGATGGAAAAAGTGTTTGACTGCTGAGTCTGAAGACTTTTGCCTATTCGTTCAATAATAATCTGTCTTTGTACTAATTAAATGAATGTGGGCTCTAATTATCCAAATTGCTGGAATGTTCAGAAAAATGTTCTTAGTATTATTGTTCAAAGTCTATTGGCTTTTCTTTACTTATATTGTTTCTAGTGTCTCCGCGTTTTTTTTTTTGATAAATCAGTATTGCCACCAGTTATTCAATAAACAGTTGTTTGGAATGCACACCTACACCACTAAACACACGTTCATGCTCAGCAACCCCCCCCCCTCAACACACACACACACACACACACACACACACACACACACACACACACACACTGCAGATAACGTGCATGGCTGTATGCTATCAGGTGTAATGCAATACTCTCCCATGAATTCTAACAAGACTCTCCTCTAGGATGTTGCAGATGGGATATAAAACAGTGTGACGAGTGTTTATTTTTAAATAAAAATGCATAGTAAATAAATCTTATTTTATATAGTGTGTGGTACAATTGTATACATAGGTGAGGTTACACTGATAATCTAGCTAGAGATTAAATCATGGACTTAGCGGTATATTTTCTGTCTGTGGTTCCACTGGTACAGAATTTCTATGGTATGTTAATTTCCATGTAGGGCGGTGCGGTGGTGTAGTGGTTAGCACGGTCGCCTCATAACAAGAAGATGCAGGGTTCGAATCCTGGGCCGGGGAATCGTGGGTTTCCTCTGGTACTCCGGTTTCCTCCTACAGTCCATAAACACGTATATTAGGTTTACTGGTGAATCTAAATTGTCCATTGGAGTATGTGTGCCCTGTGATGGACTGGCAAACTGTCCCGGGTGCACCTTTGCCTCTCAACCCCAAATTAGGGAATAAGCGTGTAAGATGACGAATGAATGAATGAATGAATTTCTATGTGGTCTGCAGACTACATCAAGCCGTCCATGTGCAACTCCAGCTCATGCTCTCTGAACAGTGAGAATCCATACGCTACCATCCGGGATCCACCAGGTCTGACCGGTAAGCAAAAAGAGACCAGTTATGTAGAGATGAAGTCTCCTGCACACAGGGAGCTGGCCTTCTGCACCAGCACCAGCACCTCCAGCCGTACCTCTACAAGCAGGAACATTTATGACATGGGTGAGTTACAACAGAGGAAATGAGTCAGAAATGCACTCAGCAACTGTTATTACTATAATTTGTTTTTTGCTATAATTTGTTTTTTGGTTATTGATGGGGAGAAAAAATCAATAACATGAAAAATGAAAAAATCTTTTTTAAATACAGTTATTGTTATGAAAAAACAGGCAGCAAATGTTTAGTTCTAAAAAGGTTTTATTTATTTTCTGCATTAAAACTGGGCTGCAAATCAATAAAGAAATGTACATCCATAGTTTAGGTTCTCTTTGTGGGCATAGTTACTGAATGTAGCCCATTCTTTGCTATCACCCCGTTTACCACCGACAGTCCTAGTGTTTTGCACCTTCTACAACCACTGTATGTTTAAGATTTTAATGTACAGGAAGGGTTTATTACAGTCAGTGGAAACAGACAGATTATTTTGTGTCTATGTAAAAGTATTTTAGAATAATAGGACTTTAACTGCAATTATCAGACATCATCTTTCCAGGCTGATGTCTCTCATTCATACAGCTAGTAGTTGGGCTGCTTAAAAGGTCCAACAATATTAGCTTGATGGTGCTGGGACTTGAACCCATTTTTACAATTTATTTATTTTTTTTCATTTTGAGCTACAACTTACAAAAATGCAAAATAAAAATAAATAAAACTCATACCCTTTTGGTTTAGAAATGTAAGCATGAATATATGTTCAGCTCTTTTTCTGATTGGAGATGTATAAAACCAGGCATGTTGCCATGCAATCTCCGTAGGTTGACATGGACAATGGGCCACTTCATTAAAGAGCCAATGGTCCTAATATTGGACCTTGGATGTAGGAGCAAAAGCAGCAGTGTATATTATAGATATCCAAACTGCATCTGGCAAATTTAACACAAAATCTATTCATTATGGCCAGTGGAGTAACCATCACAGAGCTCTAAACTCAATCACCACAATAAACACTGCAGAACAGTTTAGTTCTCCAGGAATATTTTCCTTTCTACTGCTTGATGAGAGGATGATGAGAATGTATAGTTAAAACAGAGGCTACAGTCCAACTGTACCAAGTGCACCTTTAATGTATCTGTATAGATTCTTAGTATTCTCCATATTTAACTAACACTGTGCATCTTTCTTAGAACCTACAGTGAGTGTTCTTCAGGGACCCAACGGACTGGCAACTGGTTTCTCCCAGAACCCTTACGACCTTCCTCGGAACAGCCACATCCCAAGCCACTATGACATCCTGCCAATGCGCCACAGCCCCACACACACACCCCCGCCGCCACCTGAGAGTCCTCCTAGTTCCTTGCTGTAGAACCCACGCCTGAGCCTACCTCTGTTCTACAGCAAGCTTCTGCAGGACTTCCTCCTGTCCATCTTTTTATCTCATCAAATCTTTATCACCTTCACACATACACACAAATACACCACAAGATGGCAAGATTTTGCCGGATTAGTATGTTTGTATTTGTAGGACAAAAAAAAAAAGAAAAAGAACTGTGCTGAAAATTGTATCATTGTTAACAAATACTTACCCCCCCATCTGGTTCCCTTGGCTGGACTAGAAAAAAAAACCCCTCATCTTGCATTTTGTATCTAATTGTGTATAATGTAGCAACTGTTGGACTATCAGGGATCTTTTACTGAAGCGTCTCTATACAATTGTCTGTCATTATAGAAGCAACATAATCTCAGTGATTTTATGGTTAAAATACTTCAACAGAAGGAGACATTGTCCCTTATCATCCCTAATCATTTTTCTTATGATTTCTCTTCATAGTCAATGTTTTTTTTTTTTTTAAACAGGTAAAAACCTTAGTGAGGAAGCATGGCTTCAGTTAAATATTAAGGCCATTTAGTTTTTACCATATCCAAACTATTTCCAAAATAAGTTTTGAGCCCCGTCAGGTTCTATCAACATTTCATACAGTATTTTTAAATATTTCCAAACGGGAGCAGCCGAAAGAAGAAATAGTAGTTTAAAGTTTATTTGTAATGGTTTGGACATGTGCAGAGAAGGGACATGACATGCAGTATATTGGTAGGAGAATGCTGAGGATGGCGGTGCCGGACAAGAGGAAGAAAAAAAAATGCAGGTAGTCGGTATGAAAGGGGCAGATGTAGAGGACAGGATGGTATGGAGAAGAGCAATCCACTGTGGCGACCCCTAACGGGAGCAGCCGAAAGGAGATGATTTTAAAATGTTTCCCAGGTAAAACAGCAGATTGATATACACTGTACTCCGTCCTGGTTTTCTGCCGTTTCGTTTTAAGAATATTAGATTGTTATATATCACGTTGCAGGTGTGATGTCATGTGAATGTGTATTAAAGAGTATACTATACTGTTCTTCTTTAGTAAATATATCTGTTATTTTTCTTCATTTCCTTTAGATGGCTGGACTTTTATCTGTTTATTTGTAGTTGTTTTGATCTCCACAAAAGATGTACATTTTCAATAGAAATCTATAGCATGAGAAAAGTTATATTAAACATTTAATTCATTCCTTTTGTTTGTGCCACTCATGAACACTAGTGATATATAAAATGCAATTCTTCTCGATTTAATAGATGTATTACAGAGAGCAGGAACTGCAGTAAGTTTTATGGTTTGGGGATTTTTCCTGATTCCTGTTTCATGTGAAGCTACGTTTGAATCTTCTGATTGCCTAGTTTGTGTGGAAATGTACCGCAGTTATTTTTTAAAAGAACAAAAATGCAGCAAGTAGGTGTGTCAGTATTTAACTTTACAATCACCCGTACCCATGACAAGGCTCCTTACCCGAGGACTTTGACCATGTCTAGATCTTTTATGATGCCCAGATGAGCACTGAGTAATGGGGAAATAAAATGAAGCAGTCTGAAAAATATCCACAAAATCAACATTAATACAATAATTCAGAGCATTAAAACACATTTATCACAAATTTCATGAATTACTCACTTTTTTTTTTCACTTTGAAATTTTAATTACAGTGGATAGAGTAACAGAATAATGATTTCAAAATTAAAAAAAAAAAAATCACAGTACGGCACAGACGAAACAAATCTTTTGAGGCAATATGTGAAAGAAAACTGACAGAACAATCATTTCAGATAAATGCAAGACACCAGCTATGTGCAGTACTTAGGCTGGGCATAGCTGTGCCATCTGTACCCATACATCATTGGCACTGCCCTTTAGCCACCTACCAGTAAGTTATACAATTAGTTTCAGGGTCCCGAGGGCCAGTTTGGAAGAAGGCCCAATATTGTATAGTCACAGAATGCATAGAGTAAGACATTACCAGTGTACAATTTCCTTTGCAACTATTCAGATGTTCTTACCAAGTTTTCTATGACTGATTATGTGCAAAGCTGACGAAAGACACATTATAATTTTGCATTGTTATGCCAGCATACAATAATTACAAAGGTTTATTTTCCAACCTAAAGAACATTTTCTCTGTGTCAAATAGCTGGAATCTTACACTGAGTCTATTTTGCTTAAAGGTTTTTAAGGATACACCAGAATAAATCATGCACTTTAACCATACTATCTGTTCTATTGTACACACAATACTATTCCTTAGACCAGCCACGGTGCAAAAAAAAAAAAAAAAAAGGAGGGGGGGTGATTTATGTTCTTCACATTTGCATCTATCATAGGAATGCTTGCTCTTACAATCACAACATGATTATACTGGGCTACATTATACATTCTGAATTTATTTTGATTACTGTCCTAAACATTTCAAAAGTCTTACATAATAGGCACCAAACAATAAATCAGCTGGATATTAGAGAATAAATACTAACTAAAACTGAACTAAACTGTAGTGTGGGTTGAAGAAGGAGAAAAACCTAGTGTGTTTGGTGCAAGAAATCTAGCAAAGCTTTAGCTAGCTGCGTGTTCAGTGTTCTGCCTTTTCTTTCTCTTAACAAATAATTACTAATACACTGAATGGGATGTTTGTTTAACACTATTATAGTCCATTAATATATCTGTCCTCACCTGCTATACTACATTAACCTTTATACACTGACTGCCATCAAAGACTAAGTTCACATGTTTGTGTACTGAACTTTGTGCCTCAATTTTGGCATTGTGGTTGGTATTGTGTCCGACCAAATTTTAGCATGATGTTTAAAATGGCTAAAAGAATAGAACTTGTGACAGCATAGGGCAGAAACATTAGAAAAATGGATGAATGGCACCATTTTCGCACTACAGAGAATGAAAGCCTTCGCATACTGCAGTGAGGAACAGAAAGGAGAAGCCTTCCGGTAGGACTGTCTACTGAGAAAGGTACTACATCCACTTCTCTAACAGAAATGCACAGGATGACTGGAAACAGCAGCAGCTTTCGGTCAGTGTGAAGAGTCATGTCTGTGGAGTTCTGAAGAGGATCTACCCACTTCACATTCCAAAATGCTGATATGAAGCATGCAATCTATTCTACTACACAAACCCCAGAAGCCACAACATTCATGACTGATGTGCTACACTACCTGCTTGGATGCTGTAAAAATGCAATAATAGGTATGCTCCTCTAATGGTATTTAAATTTACATGCAATGTGAAGCTTTTGCAGACAAACAGCCAGAGCTCATGTTCTGAAGGAAGTCGATAATTTCTGGGGCCTAGAGCTCGATTAATGTCTAGCATCCAAACTACGCATAGCAAACCAGAACATCTCGAGAATGTCACGGTTTAATCTTGTGATAGGATCAGACAACCACATGCCAGCTGCTTAAGACGTTGACAAACACACCTCACTTTATCCGCAAATGAAAGAATATATTAAGATGTTTGTGATGATCAGCACAACTGATTATTAAAATTTGCAATAAAAAAAGCCTGACATAGCAGAAAAAAACAACAAAAACAAAATGTTAGTCCAGAGCACAGGTGGTAACCCTTTTAAGAGCTGAGGTTTGGAAAGACAGCTTCTGTGCTCTAGCCCAAGCGTGCAGCTGCGCCTCTGAACCAAAGCAGTCTTTAAGAAGTCGGAGTGGGAGGGGAAAAGGAAAGGAGTGGGGTATAAAGAGATGGGGAGGGGGTGTAAGGGGCTTTTTTTTGCAGGTGGGTTTGCAAGAAAAGGAGGTCATGGACGAGACTAGATGTTCTGGCAACATTGCATTTTTGGCTTATTCTCAGTGGGTTGCACCTGGATGGAGACCACATTGTTGCTGGGTGATATGTCGTTGTCCCGGCGATCAGACATCTGTTTCTGAGACACGATGCGGTAAATTTCTGTAAGACAACATTCGGCTTGTTATGATACAGAAGCTACCTTGTCTATGAAGGTAATTAGTTGCAACATTACAAATCATTGTGGTTGAACAAAGATATCTGCTATATATAAACATAGCACTTGCTTGCTAAGATGCCCCTGAAATCCTTTGAATTCATTATAACATTTTATTCTGTATTAGCCATCAAGATTACAGTCTGCCTGAGGTAATGTAATTATCATGTTATATCTGATGGTCTTCAAATATGTAAACCTATTTCAGCTTACACCGCAGAAAGCAAATAAGGCTAGGCTGACAAACAAAGCAGCATCAGAAGCAGGAAGCTTTTTTTATTACAGTCACGTCATGCGGGAGGAACTCTGTAGACCCACCCCAGCAAGGTCAGTCCTTTGATTAGTCATTCATAAGGAAATGGCCTTCGACCAAAAACCAATCAGCCTTTAGCCCCCACACACAAATCCCTAAAACTCATTTGCATGAAAGGCTGCTTGTCAACTTTTTTTCTCTGCCTGGTTTTCGCCAAATATGATTTAGCCTCAATCTGATGAAACAATACATATCCAAAAATAACTCCTGCAATCACAGACTACTCACCAGTCAGGATGGTCTGAAAAGCTGTCTCCACATTGGTCGAATCCAGAGCTGAGGTCTCTAGAAAAGACAATCCATTCTTCTCTGCAGAGACAATAAACATTTCAAGGTCCTAGTAAAAGTTCTCAAAATCACAAGGTGCCAAAAACAGACTTCATATATTGTCATATAAAAATGTTATACTAAACTGGTAGATTACTATAAGTTGAGCAGCTATCCACTTGTTTGTGGTGTAATTCCGGGGGTCCTGACCTGCAAATGCACGTGCCTCATCTGTGGGCACAGCCCGGAGATGACGCAGGTCACTTTTGTTGCCAACCAGCATGATAACAATGTTGCTGTCTGCATGGTCCCTCAGCTCCTTCAGCCAGCGCTCCACATTTTCATAGGTCAAATGCTTGGCAATGTCGTACACCAGCAAAGCCCCAACAGCACCACGGTAATACCTTTAAATCAAAAAAAGACTAATCTTTACCTGGCCAAAAAGTAGCTAAAAAGTAACAGGGATTCACAACAATTTTATCATACACAACAAACAAAGTTTTATAAAGGTTTTTCAGCCAAATGGTAATCTAATTTATAAGAATAAGAAAGACTACATCAAAATTACTAAAAACTACATACATTTTTAGCATCTACTTAAGACCGTATACAAAAACATGAGCTTTAAATTAGGTATTTTCAAAACAAACTGGGATGTAAGTAACATATGCGTTCTCTAAAAATTGTGAATACCAAATAAATACAGGGCATCTACTAACACTTTGCTGCACCCACATACAGAACACATGAAAACACAATGTGTTAGTGCTTATATGATGAAAATAGTCATTCTACACACTCTTATGACTTAGGATCAATGAGTTTGGAGTAATATAAAAAAAAATTATGATTTCATATGTAAAAATGCTATGCTTTTAAAAGAATGGCAGATTATTTCAATACAACTAATATGGGATAGGCTTGAAGATGATCTTGTTTAAGATCTTGTTTAACATATACACAGTATCTATGTGACTAGTCTAGGACGTGCACAAGCATGCCAATGATGTATGGGTACAGATGCCACAGCTATGCCCAGCCTAAGCAATGCACATAGCTGGTGTCTTGCATTTATCTGAAATCATTATTGTCAGGGGTTTTTTTCCCCACATATTGCCTCATAGTATGTGAAAAAAAGATTTGTTTTTCGTCTGTGCCGTACTGTGATTTTTATTTTGTAATCCTTATTCTGTTACTCTATCCACTGTAATTAAATATTTTCTTACGCTGAGGTGATGGCTCTGTAGCGTTCCTGTCCAGCCGTGTCCCAAATCTGGGCTTTCACGGTCTTCCCATCCACCTGAATGCTGCGTGTAGCGAACTCCACTCCTATGGTACTTTTGCTTTCCAGATTGAACTCGTTGCGGGTGAAACGAGACAACAGGTTACTTTTTCCTACACCAGAGTCTCCAATCAGAACCACTTAAAAAGAAAATGTTTATATTACTAATCTCTAATATCTAATTCTTTCAAGAAGTGCTTAATCAGAAATCAGAATTAAAGTGTGTGTGTGCTGAATTTCAAAAATTTCATTTTAGACATGAAGTACAAGTAGAAAATTCAAACAAACCACTTTGTCATTCCTACAGAGAAAAGTGTTTATTTTTTATTATTATGTAGATTAGTGTTCCCCGAATGTAAAACATTGCTGTGTCTGATGTTTGTTTTAAAGTATATTTGGTGTATTTATGCCACAGTGTCTATAAACAATGTTTTGAGTTTTAGACAGTGAAAACAGCAATATAACTGCAGATGGCACAATGGTCCAGTGGTAGAGGTTTAACGCAGCATATCTGAGGTTCAGGGTTCGAATCGAAGCTCAGCGCTTAAGGTGATGCGCAGTCAACTGGAAGACCGGGGTTCAATTCCCAGTCCCACCACGCTACCACTGCTGGGACCCAGAGCAAAACCCTTAATCCCCAAATGCTCAGTTCTATAACACACGTAACTTGCATTTCTCTCTTTTAAACCAAAAGATGGTCATCTGTGATTGTATAGTAAAAGCAAAGACATGTTTGTGTGTATTAGTTGCATCAATCTCTTATTAAAATATTAAACTGGGGACTTCTGTTTGCGTGTCTTTTTCCTACACACACACACACACACACACAATTAGAATCTTTCCACTGAATTTAATGTTTTGAATTTCCTGTCTTGAAAACTTGAATCTGTATTTTCAAATAATTTTTTATAATTGTATGGGGTAAAAGTTTAAAATACACTTCTGAAGTTCAATGTTTTACTTTACAGGTCAAAATCACAATAAAGATGTTCTTTAATCACAGTTAATCATAAGCTGCATAATAAACAGTTCAAGACTGGAACCTACAGAAACACCTACAGTAACTTACAGTACAATACAAGGTGTGACAATCTAAACATTAACTTAACACAATCTCTCTCTCTCTCTCTCTCTCTCTCTCTCTCTCTCTCTCTCTCTCACACACACACACACACACACACTATTACTATACAAAATTATAGAATTAAATAAGCCTAAAAAGCAGACTCTCTTTTGACTCTCTAAAGACAGGATTGGTAGTAAGCTGGTAGTAAGAGAGTGTAACTTTAACTGATTAAAGATCAACGCCGTGGCCTTGTCTATTTAATTGGAAATAAAATGTCGGCTGAGAATAAAAGAAATATAAATCACCTATTAAACAAACTAATAGTAAAATGTGTTTAACGCGACTGATTTGGTTAAAGAAAGATTACCAGGATTAATCGCTGCCTCAAGATTATATGTAAGGTGTGGTGCTCCCGAAAGACATATACAGAGACATCCCAGTATAGGACAGTTTCATCGATATATTTTATTATACATCACTGCCTAAACAACATATCGGTACTACATTTATTAACCGAACTCTTAACTAATTAATTAGATGTATAGCTATAGACGTAGACATATAGGGGGCCATTATTTGCGTCTAACGTTTTTCCGTTAGCAACAAACACCATTACACGGTCATTCTGGCCTGTTAGCTATCTTAGCTTAGCTCGAGACAGCTAACATGCTAATACGGTTTTGTCAGACGTTTAGCTTTTCCTCTGCTAACATGAAGGAAAAACATATCGCCGTTATATAAATCAGATTTAAATGTAATTCACCTTTAAATAAGTAGTCGTACTCGTCATCCCTGGTTCCCATGGTGTTGAATATAAAGGTTGGGCAGTGGGAGAGGAAACGCTTAATGTGGTTCGGTGGTTCGGTATTTCGGTGGTTCTCCGCTGCTGCACTGCAGTCACACTGCCTGGAATCCAGAAGCCATGCTAACTACCTAGCAAGCGAGCGGCCTTCATTCGTCTGTCCAAAACAATCGCACAAATGTCAAAATAAAAGTCAAGGTAACGCGATGGGTGTTGGGCAATAAAAATAAGAATGATTTGATGGCCTAAATTAACTTAAATAATTTATATAAAATAGTACTAACGTCTATTTTTGCTCTGTTGTTAATTAAACGACATTTATTAGGGTATTGTATATATGCATATGTATAAAACAATTAACAAATGTGAACCACAACACTAAAATATGTAAATAATTAAACAAACGTGTGTTCCACTGTATACTAAATACATATTTTTAATTATTAACAAGTGTGTATATATATGGTATATATAACCCCATTTAAAATTATATTCCGTATGCTGTTGTTCTGTAAAACCCAGCCATTAGGGTTGCACAAACCAGTGCATTCTTAATGCCGGTCCCAAGCCCGGATAAATGGGGAGGGTTGCGTTAGGAAGGGCATCCAGCGTAAAAC
>JAOTRA010000029.1:13269230-13279642 GCA_026260255.1 Pseudolaguvia tuberculata
GTGTGTGTGTGTGTGTGTGTGTGTGTGTGTGTGTGTGTGTGTGTGTGTGTGTGTGTGTCTCTGTGTGTGTGTGTGTGGTTGTTTGTCTCTGTGTTGCCTTGCAATGGACTGGCGACCCATTCAGGGTGTACCCCTGCCTTTCGCCCAATGTGAGCTGGGATGGGCACCAGCACCTGTGACCCTGAATTAGGGAATAAGCAGGTAAGAAGATGAATGAATGTAATTGAGCAGATGTACATTGTTTTCTAAAAGTGGAGGTTGTGTGTGGTTATTATTATTATTATTATTATTATTAAATGCCTCTGCTTCACCCCAAGTCTTATGCCCACCTTCTGTCCCTCAGACTTTTCTGCATTATTCGATGGCGCAGGATCTTTGGATTCCTCTGTATTACAATCTTCACCTGTTAAAAAAAGTTAAAAGCATCACATGAAGAGAACATTACAAAAACAAAATATTAATAAACTAAGCTACCTGGTATTCATTCTGTTTCCAGTACCTGTAAACATATTACTAATGACTGCTCTAAACAACTTTAAGATTTAGTCGTTCAATATTAGCGTTGTGTTATTTGACAGATTTTATCATTTGCATTGATTCAAAATCTTTTTCAGAACTCAATCAATATTAAACATTGTATGCATTCTAAACAAATGGACATGGGCTACAAAAGCACTACTGGAACGGTCCTCTTTGGCCTCTTTTATCCGACCCCCAGCTGGTGTGCTGCTTTTTTTTCCAAATGCCACATTAATCAACATTTATCATTGACATAAATAAGCAGCTGAACACACTGGCAAAATTAACCTATGAAATTCAGACCTGTACACCTGTAGACCTGTAGCCATAACACACACAATGTATTAGGTCACTATGATGATATGGTGGAATACCGGGCGCTCACCTTTGCCTGATTTTTCCTTCTCTTTGCCCACTACTTTCCCCCTGGCCATGCTGTTCAAAATCTGAGCCTTTTCTTTAAACTTCACTGCAAACCAAAAGAAGCGAAATATACAGTCAGGTCCAGATGTTAGGCACCGTTAAATAAAGCCAAGTAAAAAAGCTGAATGAAACAACACATATAATGTTATGTTTAACCCTTGTGTCTAGTTCTTA
This sequence comes from Pseudolaguvia tuberculata, assembly GCA_026260255.1. Lineage (NCBI taxonomy): Eukaryota > Metazoa > Chordata > Actinopteri > Siluriformes > Sisoridae > Pseudolaguvia > Pseudolaguvia tuberculata. The sequence goes on from JAOTRA010000029.1 coordinate 13,270,347, forward strand.
TTAGTGATATAACATATATTATGTCATTGTCACAGGATGAAGAAACATGTGAAACCAAGATTTTTAATTTGTGACAAACATAGACAAGCAAAATAATACAAAGATTAAAAATAATAATAATTCAGAATTAAATTTATAACGCTTCATGCTAAGCTAAACCAAGCATATTGATAAAGCAGGGGACAATCATGCTTTTATTGTGACATAAATAATAAAAATATAATAAATATATAATTTAAATATTACATCCTGTTGAAATTGTTAATTTCTGTAATGCAAAAAAATGTAAACTTTGTTAAATTGGGTCAAATATTTTTTAACTTTAATGCAATATAGCAAACAATAAATTTGATAAGCATAAATTACAGTGGGGTGGCGTAGTGGTTAGCACGGTCGCCTCAAAACAAGAAGGTTCCGGGTTCGATTCCGGGGCCGTGGATCTTTCTGTTCTGGGCTCTCTCTGTGTTTGCGTGGATTTATGAAATGATATTTATTGCAGAATCTTATATAAAATTTGCCAATGGCAGCAATACATACAGGTTATAAGTGTAAGACAGATAATCTCTAGCTGATATCATTCTGGAAAGATGCACCAGCAATATTGACCTGTATAAAGAGTAAATATAATAATAAAAGAATGCATCCTTTCCTCATGCGTCTCGCATTAGATTATCTTTGTTGTTCATTTTTGTACAGCTTTTTTATATTTAGTATATCTGGAGCTGACTGTAGATGTGTGTCTCTCTCTCTCTGTTTCTGTCTCTCTTTCTCGCTCTATCCCTGTAAATTCACATCTCACAATCTACACGTTTATAACACAATCCTTTTGTTTCGCTAAACATTTGACATAGTCATCACAACACGAACATCCACAATGACATAGACGTACAGTGGCAGCACACCCTTTTTGACATCTTACCTTTACCTCCAAAAGAGCTGCTGGGCATTGTACCCCCATTAAGTACTGAGTCTAATAAGCAGAGATTCATATGAATGCTTTTGAAAAGAACACAATAGCAACTTCAAACAATTTGTACCCTCTATGACACATACTATATGTGAGATAAACAGATTTTCTTCAAATATAACAGTATTGAAAGAATGAGCATACTTGTGGAATGAGGTTAAGTTAATGTTAGACTGCTAACTGGAAGTTCAGATTTTGATTCCCAACACAACCATGTTATTGCCCTGAGTAAGGGCTCTAACACTCAGTTGCTCAGTTGTATAAAAAAGATAAATGTAAGTCATTTTGTATGAGGCTGTTTGTCAAATTCTATAAATGTTAACTGTAAAACATTAAAAACAATTGCACAAGCCATTCAAGATTAAGGTCGGGACCATCTCGGAATAATAAGCTGGGTTATGAGGATGGACAGGATTAGAAATGGGTTTATTAGGAGGACGGATGTTTATAGGATGTTTTGGAGACAAGGTGAGGAAGGCTACGTTGAGATGGTTTGGACATGTGCAGAGGAGGGACATGCAGTATATTGGTAGAAGAATGCAGAGGATGGAGGTATCGGACAGGAGAAAAAAAGGAAGACTAAGGAGGACGTTTATGGATGTGGTGAGGGAAGACATGCAGGTAGCTGGGGTGAAAGAGGCAGATTTAGAGGACAGGGGAGTGATCCGCTTTGACAATCCCTAACGGAAGCAGTTGAAAGAAGAAGAAGGAGAAGAAGAAGAAGAAGATTTTAATGACTTAGAAATTGAGGGTTAGGGGTCTTACCTAGGGGCCCAGCAGTGTCAACTTTTTGGTGCTGGGAATCGAACTTTAATTTTCCAATTCGCAGTCCAACACCTTAAGCACTGCTTTACAATTAACAATGAAAACACTTACACAAAATGGGTTATGTGAAACGCCATGCAGCAGGTGTGCTGTATCTGTTGTGTATGAATAAGGGAGAGCCCTGATAAGATAAAGGGATTGTGCTGCTGGAGGCTGGCTCACAGACAGCTTTTATGAGCTCTATCAAAAGCAGCTTAAATATGCTGGAGCAGCCCAGAACTGACTACTTGAGTACGGTCTGTGAGGTTGCAGCTGCACCATCACTCCTTAATGCTGAATTTAAGTTCATCAGATTTTTAACACTTTTACTTCTTTTAGGTCCAATCCATCTAGAATCTTTGCTGGATTTATTTTCTAATATTCTAAGCGTTTATTCAGGAGTTTATATATACAGTAACCTGCTGCATAACTGTATGCAGTTTTTAAATTTATATTATTATTATTATTATTATTATTATTATTATTATTATTATTATTATTATAAAAATCAACTCATAACTGATATGAAATGTTGGTTAAAATATAGATAGTTGTTTTAACTGGTTATTTTCACCTCCAAGTGCATTATGGTCTCTTCTACAGTGACTCAAAACTGTCTGCAGATTAGCTTTTATTTATTACAGGATATGACAATTTTGAACTTAATTTATTGCTTATAATCAATAAATAAAATAACCCTGTACATTTTCACTGCATGTTTAGAAATGCGTCAAGATAAAATGACACAAATCTCTAATTATTCTTATATATCCTTTTTATCTGCACGTGCCTACTTGAATCCATCATCCGTCTATGACTGAGAGCGGCATTTATCTGCTTAGTCTCAATCGGGATTTAGTGCTGCTTTCATTTGAAACTTTGCTAATCCATGTTACTCAGTGAAGGGCAAAGTAACTCCCACGTATCATACACTGCCACATTTCACTGTTTTATCTACAGGAAAGATTACTTAAATAAAAACAACCATAAACATCTTGATTGGAATTTAAAAGCAACATACTGAGGTCAAAATGTTTATGAGGTTTTTATTTCTACTTCTGCTTCACAACCACGTCTAAAAAATTAATCTTAGATTCTAAAATATAAATATCATAATTGTCATAGTTTTTGTCTTTGGGTTGGTATGCACCCCTGCCTCTCGCCCTGTGTGCGCAGAGATGGGCTCCGGCAGACCCCCGTGACCCATTGATTGGGGAATAAGTGGGTAAGAAGATGAATGAATGAATGAATGAATGAATGAATGAATGAATGAATGAATGAATGAATGAATGAATGAAGGTTGGTATGCAACATTTAAAAGTTTGTTTCTTTTGTCTATCATTTCTGCGAAATCATCTATACCTAAAAAGCACAGATAAATTCTGCTTTACTGGTTTAAAGGTTTACTGTCTTTACTGGAGACAATATTATTTAAAATGCTGCATGACTTCTACAATTTATGCTAAGTGGCTTCCTTTCATAAGCTGATGCATCACTGAAGTGCTCTTACCCTCACCCAAAGGATCCAGTGTGTGAATCATGAGCTGAAAAATGGTGTTCCTCATGGTGCTGTTATGCAAAGATGCAGAACTGCCACCTCGTTGTAGTGTGGGCTTAAGCTAAACATAAGGATGCAGACATACATTTAATTTGGCACAGACAAATAAACCTTAATACACATTAACTGAAAACTATCATAGAGTTATTTAATAAAGGAGTATTTTTTATTTTCGTCAATTACCTTTAAACGATTTCTGTCCTCTGGTTCAGGAGTGGAATTATCCTCAATTGTTGTTCCATTCTCCTATAATGTTTTTAAACATTAGATATGATTAAAGTATATATATAAAAATAATGTATGCCTATAATGACTTTTGAAATGCTGCATTATTACATACTTGATAATTCATTCATTCATTCATTCATTCATTCATCTTCTTATCTTCTTACCCGCTTATTCCCTAATTCAGGGTCACGGGGTTGTTGGAGTCTATATCAGTGCACATAGGGTGAGAGGCAGGGGTACATCCTGGACAGTTCGCCAGTCCATCGCAGAGCCACACATAGACAGACGAACAACCACTCACAAACACTCACATTCACACCTATGGTCACCAGTCACCAATCAACTGAATCAATCAAGTACCCAGAGGAAACCCAAGCAGGCATGGGGAGAACATGCATTCAGAAAGATCCCCTGTGCAGGAATCAAACCCAAGACTTTGTGAGGCGACCATGCTAATTACTTGCACCGTGCCACCACACTTGATAATTAATATTGCTAAGTGCTACCAACAAAAATCCTCCTACCAAGAGCTATAAAGCTATGAATCAAATGTGAAATTATATGAATAGAGAAATTTGAATAGAGAAAAATATTTTATAACCATTTTGTCTAGAGTGAAATTGAGACAAACTCACAATTCTGTTATTGTATGGAGGGGATTGCTCAGAAATGAAAGGAAATTTGTTTACATATGCCAGAAAGAGAAAGTGTAGATTACAAAGGCCACAAAGAGAAAGATAAGATTTTTAGTGAATAGGACGTCATCAAAAATAAATAGTAAATGGTAGATTATAACCAGAAACACATGTTGTGGACTGGCATGTGACTAATAGGACTTTATTTCTTTATATTTTTTCATTCTTTTATTTTGGGCCATAGACCAATGTTTTCATCTTACCCTTGCGGTCCAAAACCACACCTATGCTGAATGCATAAATGGAATGACAAGTTGGTAACAGTGCCAATACCAAACATCACATAAAGACTTGCATTCTGCTGTTATTGTTGAACTAATTTGTACATAAACTGTGTTACTATAAAAAACACACTAAAATTTAATTACACCAAATTACTAATTGTCCAAAAACAATACTGCAACCATGACGGAATTTTAGCCCCTTTTACTCAAGTTTTCCCTGTTTTTAACCAGCGTCTTTTCCCAATTTGGCAACTGTGACTAACCACTATAGACATTCTATATATGATACTGTCTTCGTGAACTATGTTGTGTGCAAATATGTTGACAAGCATGAAGGACTATCACAATGTTTTTACCAAACATACTGTACATATTACTGTATTTCGTTTAGACAGCTTAATAAGTGCTATTGAGATTTTTAACCATAAGAATACAAAAAGTGTTTCTTTCCACCAAATCACCCACTCTGTAAACTTTTCTAATTAGTAACCCAAAGCAAAATGTTACATAAATGAAAACATAATATTATTAAGCTAGTGTGAATTGTTACTATAAGTTATAGAAAAACTTAAAACTGAAAAAAAAATTAAGTGTCTGAATATTCAGGCATTCATTTTCTTACATTCATTCATTTCATTTTATTCCCTAATTCGGGGTCAGGGGGATCTGCTGGTGCCTATCCCAGGGTACATTGGGAGAGAGGCAAGGGCCGAATATAGACAAACATCCATTCACACACACACACACATTCATCTCCTATGGACAATCTAGAATCATCAGTCGACATAATCTGCGTGTTTTTTGGACTGTGGGAGGAAACCAGAGTACCCAGAGGAATCCCACACAAGCGCGAGGAGAACATGAAAAGTCCACACAGAAAAACCCCTAGGAATTGAACATGGGACCTTCTTGTTGTGAGGCGACCCCACCACCCCTTGTGATAATTAATCTATAGAAAAAAGTATTAGAATACCTGACCAAAACGTCTGCTTTTAAACATTGTATTCCAGATTTAGTTTTACTCTTACTCTTACAATAACCTCCTGGTTGTGTTGCATGACTTGGGTAATTTGCTCATTAGTGAGTTCGGGAACTCTTAGTGGGTGAGGAGGTATAAGGTGCAGTCAGTGTTCCTGTTCTTTGGACAGACTGAGGTCAGAGCTCTATGCAGAACAGTTGAGTGTTTCTCTATAACCTTTAACACACCGTGACTTTATGTAGCCCGGTGCAACAGCCTCTAAGTTCCGCTACAGAGAAACTTGAGCTTTCAGATTTGAGGCAACAATTTTAGGGAAAACAAGATCAAGAATATACTTTTTGTATTGTTTGGCCATATAATGTTTTTTATTGTGTAACAGAAAGCCCTGCACTTCTTTATTCCACACTGAAATTTTCTTCAGTGTGTCGTGTCACGGGTTATGTTCTACTCAAAGCAAGAGCTTGACAAAGCCTTCTTACATCCTTTTAACACTATATAAGCTCCAATCACACTTACCAAACTTAAACATAGGATATGTTACACAGTTGGGATAGAGCGCAGCTTTATAGGATTAGGGTTAACAAGAAGAATGGCTTTGTTTATGTTACTGAGGAAAATACTATCAGGGTAGAGCAAAAGATTAGGGTAGTGTGAATGCTGATCTCCCAAAAGCATCCATTGTCCACTCAGTCCATGGTACAAGAGGTTGAAAGACACTTTCTTGTAAATATATATTGTAACTAACATTTTAATAATATTTTGTCTTGCTGTCAACCTGTGTGGCCTACGTCACGAATGGCAGAATGGCTCATTAGTAAGGTCCCGCTTATACAAACACCAGGGATCCTTTTCATTTAGTCTCATCAAAGGCTGTGAAATCTGTGCATCTGTGTAATGAATAAACATAAGAATAATTTTTACTGTTGTCTTTGCCAGATTATGTTACAATACCTACTTATCATTGGAGCTGTGTGTTGGTAAGGACCACATGATGAGATATATATCAGGATACATGAGTCACTTCACGTAAGATATATCATAATATTAAATATTCATTTAGCGTAAGGGCATGTGTGGCTCTGTGATAGACTGGCAACCTATCTGGGTATACCCCTCCTTCATTTTGCCCTTTTAGAGACGTCTGGGATAGGCTTCAGCAGATTCCCTTGGGGGGGTTATTAGAGAATAAGCAGGTACAGAAAATGAATGAATGAATGAATGAATGAAATAATTAATAAAAAATTTTATGCAAAAAACCATTATTTTTTCTGGCGTGCTTGCTTCTGAGACAATGGCTGTATGTATCAGTGATCAAGAGGAAGACATATTGCACACGCTTAATATTATATAAATTTAAATCATTAATGCCTTCATCTTCTAGCCCGCTTGTTCCCTAACTTGTGTTCATTGGGGTCTGCTGGAGCCTAACCCAGCACATACAGGGTGAAAGGCAGCGATACACCCAAGACAGGTCACCAGTCCATTGCAGGGCCATTGCAGGTTTTGGATTGTGGGAGGAAGCTCTATCTGGAAAAAACTCACACAAGCACTGGCAAACTCTGCACATAAAGACTGCTTACCCAGGAATCGAATCTAAAACCTTCTTGCTGTGAGGTGATCATGCTAACCACTATGCCCTACTATAATATCTTCTAACCAGCTTATTCACAGGGGTTTGCTTAGAGCCTATCCCAGCTCACATAGGACAAGAAGCAGAGGTGCACCACAGACAGATCTGCCATCAATATAATTATCATTTTTAAAAAATGCATTAGGGCGGCGTCGTGGCAAAGTGGTTAGCACAGAACAAAAAGGTCCCGAGTTCGATTAACGGGCCGGGGATCTACTGCGCTTGCGTAGATTGGTGAGTCTAAATTGCGCATAGAAGTGAATGTGTGTGAGTGGTTGTTTGTCTGTGTTAACTTATTCATCTGCTATACTGGCTAATTCCTTAATAAGGGTCTAAACTAAAACAAAATCAGTTCTGTTTAAAGTTTCACTTATTATAACTAGAGTAGACTGCTTAAAAAAACAGACACCTTTCTAGTGTGATTCTAATCTGCAAAGAGACTGGACAAATGCAAAAAAAAACCAAATACACACCTTTTCAGGCTCTTCTACAGGAATAACTTTGACAATATTCTTGTGTCTTCGGAGCTGAGACTTGAACGCTCGCTCAATCTGTACGTTGTATTTCATAAAGTAGACGTATATTGCATATCCACCCACTAGCATTATGCTCTCCCACCACATGATAGTATTGTCCAGGAAGAAGATGATAAGCATAATCAGGTCTAAGATGTAGAAGGAAACATCTCTAAAGAGAGGCCACCAGGTGAGGTAGAGCATCTCCCGGGAGAATAGAGCACACATTCCTATTACAAAAAGAATGTTAAATACAGCTGAACCTACAATCGTTCCAATTCCTACATTGCTGTGTGAGATAAAAACACCGATCAAGGAGGTAAAGAGTTCGGGAGCAGAGCCCCCAGCTGCCATGAATGTTGCTCCAGCAACGTCATCTGAGATTTGCAACTTTTTAGTGATCTCACCAAGAGTAGGGACAAAAAACTCATCACAAACGATGGCTAGAGAAACAAACATGTATATCATCCCAAAGATGTGTAGTAACACCCAGCCTTTTCGTCTATCTTCAATGGAAAAGAGGTCCTGAGGGTATTCTCCCTTTATGTGTGGGGGCTCCGTAGAGCCGGAGATTGTAGCGGTAGGGTAAGTAGATTTAGGTGCTGGTGTAGAAACTGGAGTGGGCTTTGGAAGTTCTGGCTCTACATAGATGCAGCGAATAATTGTCCTATTTGTGGTGGTCACTGGGTGAAATACTGTACTTTCAGTTCCATCTGTTTTCAAGGTGGTGGTTGATGCAGGTTGGTCTTTTTTATGTGCAGTATGAGTTAATATATCTTCCATGGCAGCAGTGGTCTGCTTAGGTGTAACTCCTGGTTTCACAATCAATCCTTCTGTAGCATCTTCATGGCCAACCTTGATTGGGTTTTCTCCAATCTGATATTCTGACCAGGGTCCTGGTGATCTGGTTCTAATTGTTAGCTGGTATACACAACAAAGCAAAACTCCAGACAAAAGAAAGATAACCCGAGTCAAATGAAGCCTCTTTCTCCGGGTTAGATACATTTTGCACTGTTATTATACAGGAGTTGCTTTTATCCCAAATAAATAATCCCCGTGTGTCCCACCAGCTTTTGATGGGGTGTGAAGAGCAGTTTCACATTATGGAACATCTCATTCTCTGAGGATTGGAGGATTCATCTCACCAGTCTCTCGCTGCAAACAAATGTGCATCATTTGAGCAACAGGTTTGTGTGTATAGTATAAGTGGCTGACAGACTATTAGTGCATTTTCTCAAGTGACAAATATTCAAAAATGTTCACACCAAAACGTGATATTATTTGTAGCTCGATCATTTTTATAACAATTTTATATAGAATTATAAAAAAATTTACATATGACAATTCAAAAATCGTTTCAAAGTTGGTTTAGATTATCAATTTTAGTTAAAAGCAACTAAAGCATTCTTATTCTTGTTGATGCGACCAGATGATGATAAAGTTCAATTCAATTCCATTTTATTTGTATAGCGCTTTTTACAACCGTGATTGCCTCAAACCAGCTTTACAGAATGAATGAATAAAGGTGGACTTACGGAGCAGTGCAGAGGCGGCGGTGGTGATGCGGTGATGCGGTGCTGATGAACAGCTGGACTGAATGCAGAGCTCCGGCGCTCTCTCACACACGCACGCACGCACGCACGCACGCACGCACGCACGCACACACACACACACACACACACACACACACACACAC
>JAOTRA010000029.1:13304691-13319701 GCA_026260255.1 Pseudolaguvia tuberculata
ATATGGATTTTTTTTGTATATGGAATTTTAAAAAACCATCTCTGTGTTTATTTGCATTTATACTGTTTACATTAACCCTAGGATCTGCGTAAGAACTGCGTATTGAACTAATGAACCCTCTGCATTGGGTTGCTTTTCATTACTCTACATATTCCATATTATTTCATTTATTAATCCAAAAAGAGGAAGTAAGTTCCAATTTATTTGTTACATACATATATACAGTACAACATATAGTGAAATGTTTTTCTTTGCATATCTTTGTAAGTTGGGTTCAGCACCTCTGGAGCAGGAAGGGTTAAGGGTCTTGCTCAAGGATCCAACAGTGACAGACTTGAGCCCTATCTAACTAACTATCTAACAGCCAAATCTTTATTAAATAATATGATTTATTACACAATAGACCAAGAAGAAAGCATTTTATGCCAAAACACTTGGTTCTATGATGCTTGTATTCATAGCAAGACTAGATTAGAAACATATTGTTAGTTCTTTCCTTTTTTTTCTTGAAAAGGAAGTGTGACTCAGGCTTTCAGTTCCGCTTTCCATGAAAGGCAGTTCAGTTTGACTAGTTAGGCTTTGTCAGGTCTTCTAAAGATGTTGCATGCATTCTGTCCTATGTTTATAACTGTCTTCTATTGTGGTGTGCACAAACAGTGCAGAGGATCAGGGTGGAGGTGAATATTCAACTCTGCTGTTTCATTTCATCTCCCATTAGACCAGTTGTCACATCTGATTTGTTTAGCAAAGCAGCTATGGTGTTGAAGGTGCGTGCTGCTTTGTGTATGGTCGGCCAGTCTAAGACTGCGACTTGTTCACTTGTCATTGGCTGCTAAGATGTTGGTTTGGAAAAAAACAGGCACACAGCCGGGGAGGGAAACATTAATCAACCAGAGTAGGTGACATCACAGGGCCAGGAGAGTATAGAGAAGTGTAAGCAAGATATAAACTAAGCAAACACTGGTAAGTTTCTTGTTGCCCATGGTGGGTGGGAATAGGGAATGTATACTCTAGTGACTATTCCTCAACAGGCAGTTATGCAAACATTGCAGAATTTTGGTGCACAAATTGCACCCGTATGGATTCCAAGAATTACATATTTATAGCTTTGTCAAAATAGCATTGAAACTACAGCTGGCGATGTGGTTAGGTACAAGAGTGTCTTTGAAAAACTATATATATTTATATACAGAGTCCGTGTGGTTGATCCCCAACAGACTGATGGCTTCTGCAGTGTCGCCATGGTTGAGTGAACACTTTTGATACTTCCTCTTGATGTTCTCTAGAGATAAAGGGAGCCCCCTTTGCAACCCCTTTCCCCCCACCCCTGTGCTGCTCCCCAAAGTAGTATACAGGTATCACTTGGCTGATGTAACTATAAGGTTGAATGAACTCATAGTAGGCGGTGACAGTGGAACGTTTACTTGTTTGGTTTCAGACAAAAGTGCATCAGTCAATGTTGGCAAAAATGTCGGAAAACCAGAACATACCACAATACAGCAATAATGTTTGTTTAATTATTAATCTGTGATTTAGTATAATTATTTCAAAGTACATGACAATCACATTAAGGCCTGTGGAAAAGTGATCATCACTTAAACATTCGTCGCTTTGCAAATGGTTGGGAATGTTTCAAAAGAAAATCAAAAGGATCAATTTAATTAAGAATTACAAATTTAACCATAACATCCTCCAAGTAAACAAAGTTGTGTTCCAGGTTTGTACACAGCTCTGCAAGACAGCACTATTTCCTTTTAACCGTGTCTTGATATCTTGCCAATGTTATTTCATCAAACGTAATCATCCACTGAAATGTTTTACATTTTTTTAGCATTAACATATAACTCATTCTTTTGTATGAGATTTATTACATTTTAATAAAAACTCAAAACCAGGTTCTGATTATGTTCAATAGTCTTACATTTAAAAAACCACCAGAACACTAGTAAACGTATCCCTCAAACTTGCACCACAGATTTATAGCCTTAAAGCTATAACGAATATAATTGTAATAATACTTTCTTTTGTTGTTTATAGTCATTTACTTGCTTAGTATTAAACCATATGAGAATATTTACATTTTATCAAAACACTCCTGATATTTATAAAATAATTATCAAATTATATTGTGTCAAATTAGCCATTTTGTGAAACCTGTTGGTACAGTATACTGCTTAAGTATATAGGGGTTTAAGGAGGGGGAGGGGTCTTTTGATGGCACTTATTGACTAGTTATAATGTTCTGATGCCATGACAACAAAGAATGAAGGTACCATGTGGCCTTCCTTAGAGAGAATCCCAGATTACTAGCAAAAAGCAAAAACCCAGGGGGAGAATCATGGACGGCAACAGCTTGTCTAGACTGCGCAGTCCTAACCTCTAAGGAAAGACAATTAGGTAGAACTAACACACGTAAGTCCAAATGAGATGATGAGTCATATAAGAACATGCTTTTAAGCGTAATTCACATTACAATGATAAGCAATACAAGTAAAACCTCTGACAGGTAAGATAAATATTGTGGTATTTGAAGATGCAGGAAAAATGGAAAAGCCATACGACTGGGTCAGAGTATCTCCGAAACTGCAGATCTTTTTTTCCAAAAGCAGATGTTTTTGTCAAAAGGCAAACACAGACTATAGAGTACTGGAAAAAGATGGCCCTCCTTTTATTTCCGGTATATCGTCTACATAGCCAGATGCATTTAATTTACTTTTGTTCTTTGCTACTGATGATGTTTTTGTAATGCTATATGGGGGTGAGTTTGGTTTTTTGGGGGTTTTATAGCATTTTGAAAGAAAATGTCACAATTATAACAATAGGATATGTCAACAAATTACATGTCACAAAACCATGGCAATGAGCAAACAAACAAACAATAGATGTCGTAATTAGAACCGTAATGATAGATCAACAAAACAAATAAACTCATAAACCAAGTTTATAAGTTTAAATGACTAAACTTTAACAAAGCTCAATTAATTGCAAAGAGAAGCCTATTTAGATGTTTGAAAGTTTCAGCTTTTTGGTGATCTTTGTTTTGGGAAGCTAGCCACTAGGAAGCTTGTGAATATTTTGGACTGCAATGAAGAGGATTACTCGACTTGGTCAGGTAGTTGCCTAGAGTCTCATATTTTGAGGGGGAAACCCAACAGCTGACCATTGGAACAAACAGAAATGTTATTATAGCATGGAGCAATATATGCATCTAAGACCCCCCGCCATGACTTTACAATGCATGTGCTTTTGCTCGTGATGCTTCAGCCACCATTTTCAAACCAACACATCACCATTCGTCCATTTGCTTATTTAAAGACAAAGAGAAATCAGAAGAAGGCAAGGAATAGAGAAAGCCTAAAAGCGGTAAGTGATCAAGAAAAGACTGACTTAAGGCATATGTTTGTATTATTAATCCCAGTTTATTTTCATTTAACATGACAGATGAATTACTGAATAGTCCAACTACTAATCAGGTTGCACTTAGCAGCAGTATGTATTATGTAGGGTATAGTACGTAAAACTAATAATGTATCACCAAGATTTTATTCTATTTTCTGCCATAAGAATGAATAATGATATTTTGTTAAAAAATGATATTTTGTTAAAGCACAAAATTGTTGCTCTGTTATGCTCTAATCTGATCTATTATTATGTTTTTTTATGTTGTGATAAATATATACAGCAGCTCTAGAAAAATAAAAAGAAATACTCTTTTATAAAGTGTCTCATTCATTCACCTCAACTTGGTTCACCCTCGAGGATGCCGTATGGAAAGTAAGCACCCTGGGCAATATTTTGCTGGCAAAGCATAGGGGCGAGGATATTAAGTACACTCAATCATGTCAGGGGTATTTATTCCCTAATGTAGATTTTGGAAGAAAAAATCAAGCTATTATTCCGATCTTTTTTAAAAATGCAATACTTTTATTTGCTGTAGTACTGCACACATTAATATGCTTAAATATAAAATCTCTAGGGCAGCACGGTGGCATAGTGGTTATCACAGTCGCCCCACATCAAGAAGGTCCCAAGTTCGATTCCCGGGCCAAGGAAGTTTCTGTGTAGAGTTTGCATGGGTTGCATGGGTTTTCCACGAGTATTCCTTGCACAGTTCAAAAACATGTAGAATAGGTCGATTGGTGATTCTAAATAGTCTGTCGGAGTGAATGTGTGTGTTTGTCTATGTGTTGCCCTGTTGTTTGTCTGTGTAGACTGGTGATAGGAGAACCCCGTGACCGCGAATTAAGCAGGTAAGAAAATGATGACTGAACATACAGAATGAATGAATGAATGTAATCTCTAAAAACGCATGATGTTTAGAAAACTGAAATCCACAACAAATTGTAAAGTAGTTGACAATGTTAGAGATCAGTGGCGGCGAAAAGAGATCATGTTAAATGGAGAAAAGGTCGGCACAGTGTGAGGAGCTCTGAAGATCTGTAAATGGAGAATAGGTTTATTCATTTAATTTCATTTTCTTAGTTTTCTAAGTGGACACGTGAGAGGCTCCTGATTGGAAGTTTGATTCGTAGGACCACTAACAAATTCTACCGTTAAATAAACACAGGTTACACCAAAGGCATCATTTATGTATATCATTTATTTGGTGATACTGAATTAATAAACAGTAGTTATGGAGAAAGAGGATAAATGGGTCATCTCATCTCATCTCATTTTCCAACCTCTTACCCGGGACCGGGTTGAGGGGCAGCAGTCCAAGCAGGGATGCTCAGACATCCCTCTCCCCAGACACTTCCACCTTCTGGAAGTGGTGGAAGCTCTTCTGGGAGAACACCGAGGCGTTCCCATGCCAGCTGACAGACATAGTCCTTCTAGCGAGTCCTGGGTCTTCCTTTAAGCCTCCTCCCGGTGGGACATGCCCGAAACACCTCTTCTGGAAGTTGTCCGGGTGGCATCCGTGACAGATGCCCTCGATGCATTGGAGCAGTGGCTCTACTCTGAGCTCCTCCTGGATGACCGAACACCTCACCCTATCTCCCAGCCACCCTGCGGAGTAAACTCATTTCAGCCGCCTGTATCCGGGATCTTATCCTTTCAGTCATGACCCAAAGCTCATGACCATAGGTGAGAGTAGGAGCGAAGATTGACTGGTAAATCGAGAGCTTTGCTTTGCAGCTCAGCTCTTTCTTCACTACGACTGATCGGTACATGGACTGCATTAATGCAGAAGATGCACCAATCCTCCTGTCAATCTCTCGCTCCATTCCTTACTCACTCATAAACAAGATCCCGAGATACTTAAACTCCTCCGCTTGAGGCAAGCTCACACCACCAACCTGAAGGGGGCAAGCCATCCTTTTCCGACTGAGAACCATGGTCTCTGATATTGGAGGTGCTGATTCTCATCCCGGCATCCTTGGCAGCAAACCGTCCCAGTGCACGCTGAAGGTCCTGGCTTGATGGAGCCAACAGAACAACATCATCTGCAAAAAGCAGAGATGAAATCCTGTGGTCCCCAAACCTGAATCCCTCCTGACCCTGGATGTGCCTAGAAATCCTGTCCATAAAGATAATGAACAGGACCAGTGATAAAGGGCAGCCCTGGCGGAGTCCAACATGCACTGGGAATGAGTTTGACTTATTGCCGGCAATGCAAACCAAGCTTCTACTCTGGTCATACAGGGACCGTATAGCCCTTAACAAAGAGCCCCAACCTCCATACTCCCACAGCACCTCCAACAGGACACCACGAGGGACACAGCCGAAAGCCTTTTCCAGATCCACATAATACATGTGGACCGGTTGGGCAAACTCGCATGAACCCTCCAGCACCCTGAAGAGGGTATAAAGCTGGTCCAGTGCTCCACGGCCAGGACAAAAACCACATTGTTCCTCCTGAATCTGAGGTTCGACTATCGGATGAATTCTCCTCTCCAGTACCCTGGCATAGACTTAGGAGCCTGAGGAGTGTAATCCCCCTGTAGTTGGAACACATCCTTCAACCTTTTTTAAAAAAGTGGATCACCACCCTGTTCTGCCAGTCCAGCGGCATTGTTCCCAGCAACCACGCGATGCTGCAGAGGCATGGCAGCCAAGACAGCCCCACAACATCCAGAGACTTGAGGTACTTTTGGCGGACTTCAGCCACCAAGGAGCTTTTTGACTACCTCAGTGACTTCAGCTTGGGTGATGGATGAGTCCACATCCGAGCCCCCATCTCTGCTTCCTCAAAGGAAGATGTGGTGGTGGTATTGATGTTATTGAGGAGATCCTCAAAGTATTCCTTTCACCGCCCAACAATGTCCCCAGTTGAAGTCAGCAGCTGTAAACAGTGTTGGCAGAGCACTGCTTTCCCCTCCTGAGTCGTCGGGCAGTTTGCCAGAATCTCTTTGAGGCCGATTGATAGTCATTCTCCATGGCCTCACCGAACTCCTCCTAGACCCGAGTTTTTGCCTCTGCAACCACTTGTGCTGCTGTCTGTTTGACTTGCCAGGAACCTTCAGCTGTTTCAGGGGTCCCACAAGCCAAACAGGCTTAATAGGACTCCTTATTCAGCCTGACTGGATCCCTTACTTCCGGTTTCCACCACCGTGTTCAGGGGTTGCCGCCTCGACAGGCACCAAAGACCTTAAGACCACAGCCCAGGGCAGCTGCATCAACAATGGAGGTGGAGAACATGGTCCACAGACTCAATATCTCCAGCCTCCCTCCGTAACCAGTCGTAGCTCTGCCGGAGGTGAGAGTTGAAGTTCCTTCTAACAGGGGACTATGCCAGATGTTCACTGGGGTGAACTCCAACACATGCCGGCTAAGCTGGGGGCTATGAGCACGCCCACACCAGCCCGCCGCCTCTCAACAGGGGCAACTCCAGAGCAGTGGAGAGCCCAGCCTGTCTCAAGAAGTTGGGTTCCAGAGCCCAAACTGTAGAAGCAAGCCCAACTATATCCAGTTGGTACCTTTCTCCCTCTTGCACAAGATCAGGCTCTTCCCCCCCCCAGCGAGGTAACATTCCATGCCCCTAGAGCCAAATTCCGTGTCCGGGGATTGGATCGCCAAGGACCCCGTCTTTGACTGCCACCCAATCCACAATACACTGGCCCCTTATGGTCAGCAGTGAGTCCACAAGAGGTCAGCCCCACGTCACTCCTGGTACATGACCCCCAACCCCAGGCCTGGCTCCAGGGTGGGGCCCCAGTCGCCATACCGGGCGACGTCACTGGCCTTGTTTTTACATTACTCATAAAGGGTAGATTGGACTGCGCTTTGTCTGGCCTGTCCCATAGGACCTGTTTGTCTTGGGAGACCCTACTGGGGGCATGTAGCTCATGACAACATAGCTCCTACGATCCTTCAGGCAAACCTCTCCACCACGATAAGGTGGCAGTCCATGGAGAGGTAAAAGGGATATAATCTATTTATTTATTGTCGTTTAATTCCGTACCAGAATGCGTGCTATTTTCATGGTGGCTTCACACTCATACTTTCCACTTCTTAAACTAACATGCAAGTTTTTGAACTGTAGAAGGAAACCGGAATAAACCCACACAATCGTGGGGAGAACATGCAAACTCCACATGGAAATGACCCCTGACCAGTAATCCGATCTTAAGACCTTGCTGCTGTGAGGCAAAAGTGCTAAGAAACCACCACGCTGCTCACATGGTTTGTTTTGAATGTTCTGTCAGTATGGAGGTGTCCTCAGGGAAGAATTCAAAGCTAGAAATGGTGGTTCCGTGAAGTGATATCAATTATATATCAACTGTTTGTAGTCTCGTGCCATGGGAGAATGATGATAACATGAGTATCCAGCCCAGAGGCAGTTTTGCAGTAATCACCACAGATACTGTACTGCAGCATGGAATAACCTGCTGGCTTGTCTTGCTTATAGGAGAAACATGTATGTTAGGTTGACTGGTACTTCTAAAGTGACCATACGAGTGAGTGCTAGTCTGTGTGGTTGTTCGTCTATGTGTGGCCCTGCCATGAACTGTCCAGCCTTTGTGCGCTGGGATAGGCTCCAGCAGACCCATGTAACCCAAAAGGGAATAAACAGGTTAGAAGATAGATGAATGGATGAACAAAGATCAGGTTCTGTTTTTTCTGTTGTTTGGCAGACGCTCTTATCCAGGCCAACTTACATTTGATCTCTTTTGTATAACTGAGCAATTGTGGCTTAAGGGCCATGCCCAAGGGCCCATAGTGGCTACTTGGTGGAGGTGGGAATCGAACCCTGTTTCTTTCTGGTAGCAGTCCAACAATTTATTCACTGTCAAAACATGTATTCATTTATTAATTGATTCATCGTCTTACCCGCTTATTCCCTAATTCAGGGTTTGCTGGTGCCTATCCCAGCTCACATAGGGTGAGAGGTGCAGGTACAACCTCAAAACATATCAGATTCATATGTAGGCAATAAGAAGCGGATTCAGTACGCCTGCAGTGTGAACATAGCCTTAAATACACATACACACACACACACACACACACACACACACACACAAACACCCTTTTTGTTTTGTGATTGTATTCCATAGTTTGTGTGGTAGATTGAAGTCAAGAGTTGACAAACTAATGACTTAAGCTCATGATTGGTGTGTTTAATACACCCTGTTATCTAGATGAGAATATTTGGAGCTGGTAGAACCCATTTGATGTTTTGCAAAACCCTGAGAGCTTCTTTTATAGGAAAACACCCGCCTCCATCACAGGCTCGGGCATTAGTGCATTAGTGCGCCATTAACCTTTAGATCCTCCCTCGTTTTCTGTCAGATTGAAATTGGCCAACCGCGTGCCAACAGCTTGCATACTTTTGGACTGACGCCTACAAACTCAAGAGAAAAATAAGACAACCGTGTCTGTCCAGGTCCCCCCCCCCCTGTCTCGCCATGTCTTCGATCTCTCCGGACGCTTTTATTCCGAATAATGATGCCGAGGAGACGTTTCTTATTTCGCCATGGCTGATTTAATTGCACCCGGTGTTGGACGGACAGGAGTTTCTCTCCTCGGTAAGTACCGACTGATGCATGTTGTTTGTTAACGCAGGAATAGAGAAAAAAAGTGGAGGAAACTTTAAAAGTCATCCGGAGCGTCATCTGTTCTCATATATGTACTGCGGTTTAATGCATATTCGGACCCACAGAGCACGTGAGAGAGAGAGAGAGAGAGAGAGAGAGAGAGAGAGAGAGAGAGAGAGAGAGAGAGTTTAATACTCAATGATATAAGCGCAATGAAAGTGTAAAAGAAAACGTGGATTTAACGGATGTGATGTCCACGTGGTCGTAAGTACTTTTGGGTGGACGGTTTGAGATGTTGACGGAAGTTTGTGAATTGAACCCGAGCTCGCTGTTTGCTGCTGCTGCTGCTGCTGCTGCGTGGGTAGCGGCATATGCAGGGGGCATGCAAATAATGTGTGCTTCAACCTTGCAGCAAACCTTCGACAGTTTCCCACACCATATACATTTAAGCACCACCACTACCACTGTGGGCCCCTGAGAAAGGCCCTTAATCCCCATCTGCTTAAGTTGCTCTGGATAAGGGTGTCTGTTAATTGCTGTAATTGTAATAAAGAGATTGACAATTAATATTATTATTTTTAATTGGTGTTGATTGTCATACGCATGGCGTATTTTCGTGCTGAAAATCAGAGGTTTCATCATGGACCCTTTGGGATTTTCTCCACTAGATCTCAAATGGCCCACTAGCAAATATATCAAGGGCACTTACTAGTTGAGTAGACTAAGCTACTTTCCACATTGATTTTGGTTCAACAAAAATGTTTTGGGTTATGGAATCACAATCGCATATGTTAATCCGTGTGTCCCCCTTTTGAGTTATTAATAATTCAGGTATTGATTGTGTAAATCCTTTCCTTCCTTTAAATATGGGTATCTTTTTAATTTTGACTAGTTAATTGTCCTAAATAAATTCTTAATTGCACCCTTATGATAAATTTTTGCAGTTGAATAAGCGACGATGGTGAACCTTTAACACGGAATGACCCGGTTTAGATGTCTTTTATTCCCACATGGGTGTGTGTGGCTGTGTCTGTTTATTTGTTACCAGACAATGAGGTAAATAACGTTCGGGAGACTGGGAGAGCCTTGCAAAACAGGATTTAATGACATACCAAACTAATAAGGGTGTTTTTCACTGTTTGGACAATGACTGCTAAAAGTGTGCACTTGGTTATTGTAAAAACTATAAAAAAAAAAAAAAAAAAAAAAAGGCCTTTTTTAATTCCCATAAATTATTTATAATAGACATAATTATTAAAGATTATTTATTTACAACAAAAGAATAAAGTCTGTGTGTGTATGTGTATTAGTGTAAGAAATGTTGGCTGATGCAAACCTTATTCGTCATTGTACTGTTTGTGTATGCAAATACTTTTTATTTTATTTGACTATGAAGACAAGAAGAATGATTTCTTCAGTAAAATATGGAAGCTGAATTTTTTTTGTTGTTTTTGTTTTTTTTAGGTGTCATCTAAAGGCAGGATAGGATGAAGAACAGCAAAAAGGTGCAGGATTTCAGAGATCCGCTACCTCAAGCAAAGAGAGCAAGACTCGAGGGTACCATGGGTACAAAAAGCAATTCAGGGCTTTCCAAAGCCAACAGCTTGCCTCAGTACTCCCAAGACAAGTCTTTACCTTACAGACACACCCATTTGTCATATGGACAAGATACTTTGGATCTTCCCTCACCATGGAATCCCTCTAGGACTTTTGTGAGAAATGGAGGGAGCCCTGTGGTTCATGCTACAGCAACAGATGGGTCAGTTACAAATCCAGTCTTTTACAGGCATGGAAATGTGAACTTCCCTGAGGACAAAGGCTCCCCTAGTGTGCCAGAGGACGTAGTAGTAAAAAAGCCTGCCTACTATATTAGAAGTCCGAGTGAGAACATCTCTAGTAGTGCAGAATTAACATCTCCTGCTTCTTTTGGGAAAATCCCTATAGGTCACCCGGGTTTTTCCTCCTCACCGGCAGAAAAAAATGGTGGAATTACTATTCCAAAACCAAAACCAGTGTATGGACATAGACCATGCTGTGTTGGACAAAAGTGCACAGTAGGCCACAGCTATATTATGGACCAAGGGCTGCAGCGGATGCCCAGACAAATATTTGAGGATGAACGAATGCCATATTATGGTCACTGGCCATGCATGCATAAAAATGAGTCAGAAGGCTTGAAACAGCAAATGTTGTTGCCCTTTAAGCACCGTGGAGAGGAGGTACCATTAAAAAATGTCATCACAGAAGGTCTGAGCCCAAGCAAACCTCAAAGGGTTTCTGTTTTTTCTGATCCATATCATAGCAAATGTATGTATAGCAATGTTCACCCATTTGTCCCCTCTTCACCAGAACACTGCCAACGTTTCCAGATGTCCAGACCGGAACATAAGGCTCTGGCTCCTATGTATGAGCCAGCGCAAGAAATGCAATATGGAACACAAATGCAGCTTTACCAAGACTGTCTTCTTGCTTCTAAATATGGAGATATACCTCAACATCCCTTGCTGTACTGTCCAAAAAATCACATCAGTGTTTACAGACCTGAAAATTTTCAGCAAACACCTGGACTACGCCCTATTCTTCAGCCATTTTTTAGGGATTACAGGGATTTTTACCCTGTGTTTCCTACTGGTCAACCAGTTGTCAGTTCTATACCTGCTTATCCTGCCTTTAGAGCTCACTTGGATCCTAGACACATGAGTCTGTCTACTGAGAGGCCATTTTGTTCTCCTGTCATGCACCAGGTAGAACAACCGGTGGACTTTTCCATGCAGTCTAACCAGGAACAAATTGGAATTAAAGGGACTTCCCATGCATTTGTCCCCCACAACCATTATGGGGAATCAAAAAATGTACATCCATCTCTGGTCAATTCATGTCATGGACAAAATAATCAATTTTTAAACAATAATAATTTGATGCCTGCGTGCACTGTTGATGCATCAGGTAATAAACAAAGTTTTGCAGACACGCCAAGTAATTGTGATGTCCTATCTAAAAAGCACAAGGTGGAAACAAAAAAGAATTCTGAAAAGAATTCTTCCGATAAATGTCAAATGACGCAGCAATTGAAAGGAAATGAAGAATTATCACCTCCAATGCCAGTAATTAAAAAAGTTTTTAGTCTGGCCCCTTACAAAGCCTACTTAGAAGCTACAGGTTTGATGTCACCTACACAAGATCCCATTCACCCTGTGCTTCCAACAGATGAACCAGAGGCACCACATTCCAAAACAAATTTAGACAAAGATGTGGAGCCAAAGTCAGAAAAAGAGCGTACCAGCCCCGTGGTGAGTCAAAACAATCATGATGGAAATGTTAAAGAGAAACAAGAGAAATTAAAATCAACCGAGTGTGACATCAAACATGACCTTGTAATAAAGAGTGACGATTATTTTGGTTTCAATTCTGAAATGGCAAAACATTCTGCTGAAGATACATGTAGCAAGCTGGATGGTGTTGCTATGCCGCCTGAAAATGGTGACAAAAAACCTTTTGAGATTTCAGCTTCTTTGCTTGTCGTTCCAACTGAGATAAAAAAGGCTACATTTTCTCTTGAGAATATTCCCCCTCATTGCCTCAAACTGAATACCTTCAAAATAATTGTGCCTGAAGTTTTACAAACTCCTGTATCTCCAGTCCCTAAGGTTCCTCAGCCCACAGTTGAAAATGCTGTATCCATAAGCAATAGGCAGGCCCGTTACCAGTTTATGGAGCTTCACCAGTCACTTTGCAGACTTGTCTCAGGATGCATTTCTCAAACCTCACATTGTGAGCTGAGGGACTGGTTGTCTGGTTTGGACCTGGATGAGCCGTCTGCGTCCCCAGGTAAAACTCAAAAAGTGTCATGCCTTTTGGGCTCTAAGGCTAGGGAGATATGGATGAAGGAGGAAGAGCTGGTGCGAGCACTTCAAAAAGTTCTTTACAAACTTGAGAACTATGTCCGAATTCAAGAGTGCCCATTTCCTCATGTCTTCAGAGCAGGAGCTGTATTTATCCCTATGCTAGTGGTGAAGGAGGTGCTTTTCCCTCAGGTCCAGAGCGTGTTCATAGACCAGGTTCTACAAGAGCATCGGGTCGAGTTGCGGCCAACCACACTGTCCGAGGAGAGACAGCTAACTCAGCTGCACAAGCGAGCTTTTTCTTCCAAATTAAGAAGACTTATGTCTCTCAAACATATGCCAAATATATATCCAGATGTCCTCAACCTTCTCTACTATGCTGGTGTGTGCAAATCGCTTGGTGAGTTTGAGATAATTAGCTTCAGACTCATTAAAAACTGGTTCTTGTACATTGCAGAACTGCAACGCATTTAGCCTCAAATATTTTAAGCGTGTACCTGACTGGGGAGAAGTGTGTGTTATCCTATTATTGTATTTAAATCACTTTCCCCTGCAAAATGCAACTGGCTAGTTACGCTTTATTATTAGAAAAACATGGATCCAGTCACTTTCCACTATTTGTAATATAGAAACTAATTGAAAGCCCCCAATCAACCCAAGTTAACATTGTGTATTATTTAATTAAAACAAAATTAAAAGTACTGGATTTGATTAGTCAACATCTGGACAGTATAACGTGTGGAATGACTGTTGAATATGAATGGAATTGTCCTGCTATAAATCATTGTTAAAGAACAATACTCAATCTCTAATCTGTGAATAATTAGGTGAGAGAATACCTTTTGTCAAACACTTACACACTGTAAAAACAGTTCTCACAAGACTGCTATTGATCAGAAAGACTAATGAATTCTTCAGTCACACTAATCTGACGGGTTAGTTCGGATAAAGTACTTATTTATTCATTCGAGAGGCAGGGGAAACACTGGACAGTTTGCTTGTCGATCGCAGGAGGCACTTCTTCGTCTCCTTTCCAGCGGCTCACTCTTCTCCACACTACCCTGACCGCTACATCTGCCTCTTTCACCCCAAATATCTTTGGTCTTCCTCTATTTCTCATGTCCATCACCTCCATCCTCAGCATTCTTCTACCAATATACTGCATGTCCCTCCTCTGCACATGTCCAAACCATCTCAACCCGTCCTCCCTTACCTTGTCTGCAAAACATCCTACATGTGCTGTTAAACTCATTTCTAAAGGAGGCACTTCCTAATTATTGTCATTCCTGGGTGGCGTGGTATTGTGAGGCAATCATGCTAACCACTACCACAAGAATGGGCAAAAACATGTACATTAGGTTGATTGGTGATTCTAAATTGCCCCTAGGAGTGAATGTGTTGCCCTGCGATGGACTGGTGACCTGCACAGTGTTCACAGAGTGGTTGAAGCCATTTGCTCTGATTAGTCAGCTTTGACCCTTGTTACTGCAAGACATGAGTTCTAGCTGACACAGAATCAGATGGTGAATGTTAACCTACCAACTCTGAAACATTAGTTGGAAGTGGTAGCCTAGTGGTTAAGATGTTGGACTAATACCAGAAAGACCAGGGTCCAATTCCCACCTCCACCAAGCGACCACTGTGGACCATTGAGCAAAGCCCTTAACCAACATTTGCAGAGACCAAATGGATGAGTGTACCAAATGCCAAACTGTAAACATTACTTACTGTTTTCCTATGTCTACCTTTTCAATTTATCAAGTGTTCCTATATATTATACTTATTCAAAAAAAACAGAAATGGATGCAACTGTTTACTATTGGCTTTCAGACAAAAGAAAAAATAACTATTGAAGTGATTGTTTAAACCTGCAAACTTTGAGTTAAGATTACAATTACAATTATGCCACTTGGCCGACACCCTTATCCAGAGTGACTTACAGCTAAGGGACCCACAGAAGTTGCTTGGAGGTACAGGGAATCAAACCCTAGTCTTTCTGGTATTCCTCCAACATCTTAACCACCAAGCCACCACTTCCCCATCTGTCCATCATGTGGATCTGCCTCAACACTTCTCATAATTTAAAGCAAAAGGCCGTCCAATACAACAGAGAAAAGAGACTCTCCCTCTCCCTCTCTCTCTCTCTCTCTCTCTCTCTCTCTCTCTCTCTCTCTCTCTCTCTCTCTCTCTCTC
>JAOTRA010000029.1:13331580-13344908 GCA_026260255.1 Pseudolaguvia tuberculata
ACACACACACACACACACACACACACACACACACACACACACACACACACACACACACAAACACACAAACACACACAAACACACACAAACACACACACATACTTATTTGAATCAACTGTGATGGTATCTTAGTCAAAGATGCAAAACTTTTTCCATCATGCCAAACCAGTCATGTAAAAAGTATTCAAGCGTTCTACAACAACCTCAGGAGATCGACGCCTTACCTCAAAAATTATGGACTGGTTGTTCTTCTTGAGGTAGAAGGCAAAGACGTAGGTGAACATGAGTGTGGATCGGCACTGGCATAGCACATCCACTGCCTTCTTCAGAAACTGAACTTCTATCCAGGACATGTTATGTTGCTGCATCTCTTCCATCTTCTGCTTGACCTGCGCATACAGCTTGTGCTCGAAGCGCAGACTCTGCATGTGGTTCATGTAGCGGTTGCAGTAAAATAGGTACCTCTGCAAGGCTGCTCTGGAGCGCTGCAATATACATTATCTGTTCATTACCACTTAGAATAAACCACATTTATTAGAAAACTGTCCAATAGATCTGGAGCTCTGGCCGTTTGAAGATTTTACTATGTTGGCTACCTCTTGTGCATCCCGTGCTGCCTTAGCATCGTCTTCATTGTAACGATTGCAGTTGTACCTGGAAATACACAAAACATGTTTCATTTTGGTGTCCGGCTTTCAGAAAAGGGCTAGTCAAATTATTCACACAGCTTGAGAGCACAATATAATGTCATTCACTAGAATGGCAAACCCATGCAACACTGAACTCACCAGGCTGATCCGTGAGGTTCCCATGGGCCCAAACAGACCCAACAGAACTCTGCTTTGCAGTTCTGATTGCGGCACACCATGTGGTTACAGCCGCCGTCCTTCTCTATGGTCACGTGGCATTTGGGACATTCCTATAGTATGACAACAGAAGTGCGATCTGATATAGCAGTTGTGCAGAGATGAGAATACTGAAAAATAACCATGGTTCATCTCAGGTCATTTACCTTAGTGTTTGCTGCAATCCAATTGGATGTTTCACTGTCGTCGTCACACTTTTTAATCCATTTTCTTAGCCACTGAAAAGAGTAAAATAATCAAGCAAAGGCACTGAATCAAAACCTTACTCTTAGTTCATTTGCTAAGAATTTATCAAGTGAATAGATCAATAACAAGTGTCATATCAGAAAGTATGAACTCCTGTAAAGTGAGGAAGCAATGTCAAATAGGGACAAAGGGACAAGATGCTTCCTTTGTTTTTGCCAAAGCTCCCCTTGCATAAACAAGACATGTCTCTAGAGATGCTCTCAGCACAGACACCTGTTATGCCGCTCTCCTTTAAGGGCTGGAAAATGGCTCACCAAAAGGAAAACTTTAACATATGGCAATTCTTTACACAAGTCTACAAACGATCCACTGTCCTATCAGTTAGCTTAGCCGACTAGGCATTATTAATATACATTTGCTCTATAGACTATTTCAGTCCTTCATACCTTACACTTTACAGGATCATGCCAGTTCTCTCCACAGTTGAAGCTGCATTAGAAAGTGAAATACGAACACATTAGCATAACTATACAAAACAGAGCACCATATGCAAAATATCCTAATTTTTTAGGAATACTCCTAATTTTTTAATCATTCAATTTAGCTCTAAACTGTAAAGATATTTATTCTAAGTGTGAGATTAAAGAAACCAAAGCAGTGCAGAGATTTAAACTGTAGGCTGGTGAATGTGGGGCTAAAATCCCAATAAAGTAATAAAACCAGGGTCAGTCCCAGATTCCTCTTTCCGGGGGTCAAGATGTCATCTTTGTATTTAAAACAAATGTAACATCATGTATACTATGTGCTATGTTATTGTGTTAATTCATGGTCATGTTTGGTTTGTCATTTAAAAGGTCAAGGTGTGAGCGGTCATGGGGTCGAATTCCTATCTGTCAGAGTCTGCAGGTACAACACTCACAACTCCATCTGGTAAACTTTTAAGTCTTGACAAACCATTCCGGGTGTGTATACGGAGAGTAATTTATGGCCCTGTTCCTTCTAGTTTCAGGAACATTGACGAAACACTTGGGAAAGCATTCTGAAGTCAGACCTTCTCACACTGCTGTGTGTCGCGATTGCCAGGTACAATTCTATGTTCTATATTATCTTTTTATACTGTTGATCATGTGTATGTAATTTGGTATTTTGTTTTTACACTGTACAACTAATTAAATTGTTATTGCGTCATTTGTAATTCTTCAGAATAAGTTATATTAAGTAGATTAAAGAAGAGTCCTTTGTTCGGACAAAATCATATATCAGAATAAGCTAACCGGAGTTTATTAGAGAATGGAACATTCTACCAGATTAATGTTTATTGCAAGGGTTAGCAAGTTGTATGCACATGGCTGAATAAACTAGTGTTATGTTCTGAATCAGCAGAAGTCGACCAGACAAATTAAGATTAGCAACCATTCCAATCAAAACAATTTGGTAAAAATCATAGCATGCAAATTGGAAAAAGATTAAAGAGTTCATAAAGGTAAATAAAATTGAAGCTAAATTCTAACGATTCGAGTACAGTTACGCATTTAGCAGAGTAATTATTCTAGAAGCACTACGGAACGTCAGAACACGAGATCCCTTTACCCACGCCACTGGATTCCGTCGTTGGGCTGGTGGGTGGTTAACTTCCTTACAAAATCATCTAACAAGCTTATGTGAATTATAAGCTTTATTATAGAAATATATACTGAATTTACTACCAGCTTTTTATATGTATACACACACACACCTGTTTATTCTTAATTTATTTCATTATTATTGTAATTTTAGTTAGCTCTCATTTGATTTATTTTACTTACAATTAGACACAACCCAATGTTAAAAATGTATTTTAATTATATATTTAAACCGATCTGGAATCAATACAAATTAAAATCAATACAGACTGCACATACAGAAAACTTGTGTCTCCTCTTATATATGCTTGTTAATCTTATACTACCAAACCAAAAATCCGACCAAAAAAAAATACGGGGATGTAAAAACGTTTTACAAACTCAAATGTAGCTGCAGCAGTGAATGTTGTAGAAAACTTCAGATGTAGACCAGCACCAAACAACGAAAACAAACCTTTACGGAACTGAAGCCAAGCTTTTTTATTTATAGTGTGTATCTTATTTTACTGTTAACATACTGTTCACACAGGCACCATCCATTTCATCTACTCCATGACAAGTCACACTTTACAACAAGTTTTTTTTCCCCAGTCATCCAATACCAAACATCACTGTACCAAGTCATACTGTTTTGGCATACATTCTTGGTCTATGTTTGATCACATCTGGTCACCTCCTCCCATGTTAACACCAAATCTCATAATAAAAATGTAATTTCCAATAGTCCTGCAGCTCTAGAACATGCACAAAGATGCATTTAGAAAAAACGGCATTGATTGGTTTCAGCTATTATGTTCTGCCTTTGTCCTAAAGCCAACTTAAACTAAACACTACCTTTGACGCTGCACTTATTTAAGTTTGATTAAAAAAAAATGTAGGAACCCTTTTCAGACAGTCAATCATTTTGTTCAAGGCAGTATTTAAAAAGAGCCAATACATAGAAGTCCAACAGATAGGTCAAGAAAGACTACTAGCGAGGTTTATAAAAGATTCTGCGCCATCGCCATAGAAGAGGACATTCTTCTACCTAAAAGCCAACCTGAATCAGTGAGGTCAACAGTAATCTATGGGAGAGTGGAGGAACGCCAGCACAGATAAAGCACCGATAAAGCGCTTTATTCCAATGTGCTGTTCCAGTTAGAGGGATTAGGGGGAAAACTTTAAACAGCAAGTTGTGACAAGTTGACAGGGTGATACAGGGTAAGTGAGGTGGGGGGTAGTCAGGTGCTTTGCCAGAAACTAGACTCGGCTCCAACAATCCTAAGACTTTATCGGGCAAAGCAGGTCTGAGAGAACTCTTACCAGAACTGCCGGCCACACTTGCAGCGTACAGGTTTGGCATCGGGGTACTGGACTTTAACTACATGATGACAGTCAGGAGCTGGACACCATTTTAACAAACGATTGCACTGCACAGAAACAATGGAGAAGGGTCAAACACTGCACCTGATAAAACAACTGAATCAGGTCATTTCCATGTATGCAATTATATGTAAACTTCCATTTTGCATAACTATTCAAACAAGAATTATTCCAAAAATTTCAATCTGCACTTACCTCTACAAAACTATTGGTTATTAAATGTTGGTACTTCAGCTTTACTTTTGAATCTGTTATCAGTCGCCTAAAAAGGACAAACAGAATAAAATGGGTTTCTTTAATCAATTGTTTAAAAAGATTGTCTTAAGGTGAAAGGCCTGTCTCCTGCTCTGCACAGTTAAGGTCATATAAAATCCTGGCAGGATAACTTGAGCATAAGCAGAGTATGATTGGACTAGTTTTACAAATGCCTAAACTTATAGAACGACTACTTTCAACACATTCTGTTTTCACTAAAGATTCTGAATGACCAAATTTAAATGATGTTCCTATAATCTTCAACCTAAACTTAATCTGGGGTTAAATTGGACATAATGTACATTTTGCAGGCGGCGTAGTGATTAGAGGGTGAGATTCCCGGGCAGAGGTTTTTCTGTGTAGTTTTGCATGATCTTCCAGTGCTTGCGTGGGTTTCCTCCAGGTACTCCAGTTTTCTCCCACAGTCCAAAGACATGTACATTAGGTAGATTGATGGTTCTAAATTGCCCATAGGAGTGAATGTGCATGCGAGTGGTTGTTTGTCGATATGTGACCCTGCGATGGACTGGCGACCTGTACCCCTGCCTCTCACCCTATGTGAGCTGGGATATGCTCAAACAGACTCCCATGCTCCCGAATTAGAGAATAAGCATGTTAGAAGATGATATATATATATTTATTTATGTATGCTTGCATTTGTGTTAAAAGTTTAAAAGGGCAATGGGATTGTGCTCTGGCAGAATAATTAGTTTGACTGTTGTCTTTAATCGGCACACATGCAGGGATACAGGGATTTATTAGTGATTGCTGTAGGTTTTATAAGCTACTTTTTTGTAAAGTAAAGCATAAATTAATACATTTAACTGGTCAGAAGATGCGGATTAAAAAAAAACCAAAAAGTAAACCCAGGAGCTCTGGCAATAGACTGGCTACACGATTGTGTATAAACAGTTTCTACAGTAACATTCAAAGAGTCTTTTAGTCAAATCACAATAAAGCATTTTTCTAACTACACAAACTGTGATACAGTAGTAAGTATATACAGCATTTTCTGTCAGGCCATGTTTATTTATTCCTCTGAAAAACAAAAGACTGATCAAGTCGGTTTGGCTAAGGTACAAATGTTTCTAGAAGTTATGTTAAAAATGCATGAAACAAACTATATTGGACATTCATCAACAAATAATCATAGCTAAAATCAAAATGATCCATATTAAATATAAAGTGTCACTCTATAATAAATACATTGTTACTTAATACAACATAATGCAGAACGAATACTTACAAATATAACACTATACCGATCAGACATATTGGAATCTGTAAAATCTACCAACATTTTTTAATGCCATGTTAGCGTCAGTGGCTATTTTATGGCAGAAGTTTGAATGTAGTTAAATAAAAGAGTGGTGGGCAATAGATCAGGTTACACTGGTAATTGAGTATGTTGATAGCAAAAGCAGTTAATATAAGCTTTTTGATGTTTATAGTTATTAAGAAGGTTAAAATTCTTTACGGTGGAACTGTCTTGAAGATATTTTCTAGAGTGTTTTCTGAATAAAATGTCTGCCTTGTATTGCCTAAGGTCGGGCAGTGGAGTAGAATGCGTTTTATTGATGTACTGTAGGTGTTTTGCAGGCTTGACTTAGTGGGGGTTCTTCCCCTTTTAACAGATGGGCATGGGTGAGACTTGTGTGGCCAATGTGGCACCTTGTGCACACGGTTTGGTCAAGTCTACTTGAAAAGTGAGGGATTTGTTTCTTGTGGATAGTAGGGTTCATTTCATGTAACTCTTGCCACTTATTAGTGATGTAGGAATTCAGTAAAGGTCTGAGATCAGTGATCTGGCATCTTGTTAATTCTCCATTAAGGGCTCTGTTTGCAGCACTGTCTCTTTGCTCATTTCCTGAAATGCCCATATGATCTGGGATCAACCAAAACACAATGTCCAGATTTTGATCTTTTAAAAAGTTAAGTTTGTCCAAGATGTTGACAATGATGGGATGGTCTGTCTTTGTGAATTCCAGTGGCAAAATAAAATGCTGAACGAGGGGAAACAATAACAATAATGTAATCATTAACTGCAGAAAGAAAACACGTATCTATACTAATGCTTGTCCTGCTTCACTCTCTTGAGGATTATGCGTGCACATACGGGCAGGGTAGCATCAAAATGTAGGTTAATACAACTGAGACAAATGCTTATCCTGGGTCAACATAACTCTAACATTCAGCCAATACATACTAACCACAAGTACTGCTCCTTAATAAAGAGTCTCCCCAATAGGATCATGACAGAGTGTATGGTGAACACCTGGCATCCCACTTTCAATATATACACTATTCAATTCTTTTAAAATCACCATATGGTCAGACGTTTCCACTGCACGCATCAACTGACCCAATACAGAATTTTTTCCGACATAGCTCAGATTGAATATAAGCCCTGATCGTGTGGTCAGGAAAAAAAATCACATGGATTTGCATTTGGATTCCGGCCTCAGATATATGTGGAAATAAATTTGATATGGACGCCTGCATTAGCGTCTGCCATGTGAACAGATAGATTGTATTTGTCAGTTAATGCGAGTTGTAAGTCATTAAATAAGAGCCTATGGTGCATAACATCAACTCAAGACACCAACCACAATCTACATAATCTAGCACTACTGTGTCTTTTGCCATTTCTTATTTTTGTATCTAGTTTCGACTAGATACAAATGTTTTGAAAATGAATACCTCATCATAAATAAATCTTACAGATCAGTATAGTATCTGACGGCCTCTCCTTCTTTTTCTATTCTTTTGGCAAATATTTATTTAGGATGCAATGAATTAGAATTTCAACTTCCAATATCACCACT
This sequence comes from Pseudolaguvia tuberculata, assembly GCA_026260255.1. NCBI lineage: Eukaryota > Metazoa > Chordata > Actinopteri > Siluriformes > Sisoridae > Pseudolaguvia > Pseudolaguvia tuberculata. The sequence goes on from JAOTRA010000029.1 coordinate 13,338,697, forward strand.
TTTACTTGCTTTTCCAGTATGTTTACGTAGAGCAGGGGTGGGCAATCTCGGTCCTGGGGGGCCGGTGTCCTGCAGAGTTTATCTCCAACTCTAATTAAACACACCTGAACCAACTAATCAGGCTCTGGCTAAGTGTAGTTAAACTTGCCGTGTCAAGTTGGAGCTAAACTCTGCAGGACACCGGCCCTCCAGGACCGAGATTGCCCACCCCTAACGTAGAGTCTATAGTGCAAATGTAGACATCAAATACAGGTCACTTTTGAAAGATTATGCAAGCAAGTTACATGATACTTGGACGTCAAGACCTTAGAGCCAAACACTGTTTTAGAACGATAGAGCCTCTCTGCACAGAAAAAGGCTCTATGAAACAATTTCTAATGGAAAGATTGTGTGAAGGCAAAATCTAAAATAGTGGACCGGTGTCATATAAATAACAGTACAATCAACTTACATCACTGTGTTGTCATCAACCAGGATATCACAACTATGCGCAGGACAGGAAATGGTCTGTAATGATAATATAATTAGAGATATAAGACTTAAAGGCAAATTATACAAATAATAGTTTTCTATTCTACGTCCAATAAAATAAGAAATGTATGTTTGTTATTTATTTTAAATAAGAGTAAAATGTTTCGCTTTCAGGATATGGAGTCAGAAAACACCTTCATTTAAAGAAATAAAATTTTTCTATCCTTGTGCTTTTTTAATAGTCCAAGTTTGAAGAAATATAACGATAATCCATTTGACTAGTTCTAAATAATGGTTCTTGAGAAACACTTGTATAGCAAATTTGGTGTTTTCTGCCCATCTAAGTCTAGGAGCTGTAGCAGTGGGAATCTTAAATAAAAGAATTATCTTTGGAATCAGAGTCAAGATGCAGATTTTAAAAAAAGCTAAAGACAGAAAGAAAAGGGGCTGGGAGAATGGGTGGGTACCTGGCCCATTCCTTCTTCAATAATTTTGGTGGTTAAATAGTCACCCCAGCACTGCATGCAGAACTTGTGCCCGCATTCCAAACCCGTGAAGTACTGCAAGAAAAAAAAGCAGAAAGACAGACAAAATCAATTAACATAAAAAGAGCCGTGTGTATATTTATATATTACAATGTGGTTTATAATACTACCCTGCACTGCAAACTATTAGCAAAACAATTTTATAAATAAGTTAATTTGTTACTGGAAATGCAAAACAGTTTGGTTTCCTATGTCATTCATCCAGATGCCTTACTGACCAAATATGAACAGCAAACATTCTCCCACAGATCTCTTGGAAATGAAACTCAACCAAGACCGTTTTGACATGAACATTAGCGCTGAGGCTATCTGGACAATTCACTTGCATTAAATACCCCGGTGACTGTGCAGAGTTTGCATGTTCTCCCTGTACTTGTGTAGGTTTTCTCAGGGTACTCCAGTTTCCTCCCATAGTAAAAAAAATATGTACATTTGGTTGCTCTGTGATTCTAAATTGCCCATAGCAGGTGAGTGTGTGTGTGTGTGTGTGTGTGTGTGGTTGTATGTGTGGCGACCTGTCCAACATAAGCAGACCTCCATGACAGCGAATTAGGGAATAAGTGGGTTAGAAGACGAATGAATGAATGAATGAATGAGTTAAAGGTTTCCTGTTAAGAGGTGTTTAATAATAGAAGTATCTAAGCATTACTCTGTTTTTCAGCTGTATGTGGTGAAATAAAAAAAAAATTTCACCAGATGACCTGGAAAGGATTTATTAAAATTAAAATAATTTAGGACATTCGACCCGTCCAGTGTGTACCCCTTCCACTGACTCAATGGTATATGATCCAGCAGACCCCGGTTACCCAGTATTAGGGAATAAGCGGGTTAGAACATGAATGAATGATTGAATTTTCAAACGATTAGGGAAATTTTGTAAGGCAGTGCATTGAAATATATAATAGACAAAAGTTAAACAGACAAATACAATAAAACAAAGATATAGATTAATGAAAAAGTGTTCACATTGCAGTTCAACTGAGACTTCACTGTATGAATTAAACATTTGTTAAAGCTACAAATGGCTCAAGGGCTCGCATTGGTGGCTTGGGGGAAATGGGAATTGAACCCTGGTTAACCTGATACCAGAAAGACCGGGTTGAGTTCCCAATCATTCATTCATTTTCTTACCCTCTTATTTCCGAATTGGGGGTCAACGACCCCCCACTCCATTGCATTCCCTCTTATTAGCACAAACGTACTCTGTCTTACTCCTACTGACTCTCATTCCCCTTCTCTCCAGCAAGTACCTCCACCTCTCCAGATTCTTCTCAACCTGCTCCCTACTCTTACAAATCACAATATCATCTGCAAACATTGTCGATCACGGAGGGGTGTTGCACTGTATAAGTTAAATATAGTTAATATTTGCTAAAGCTATAAAATGTTATGGTTACTTGTACCTAAATGTTTTAAACAGACTTTAAAACCATGTGCAATTATGAACATTTCCAATTGATCAGACAAATCAATCCAATCCAAACGAATGAGGAAACACCAAGCTGTAACTATGAACCAGGTCAAATGGCAAGATAGCCGATTCCATGAAGCAAAAATACAGTCTAGTATACAAACAGATTCCATCATTTAGTGACAAAGACAATATGAAAGCATTAAATCCCATCATTACTGCTTTAAAGCTAAAAACAATGAGTGAAAGATACAAAAAAAAAAGTTCTTACAATAAGCAACAAAATTATACCTTCACCACTTCAGTATATGACTTCATGGTTAATTATTTGAAATTAATTTTGATATCGCTATTTGATTGGGCAATCCTATTCCATTCGCAGATACTGTGACCCGTTTTATACTGAAAAAGCAATAAACAAGTGTGAAATTTTACTGCAAACAAGAATTTGAAGAAACAAAAGAAAGAATACAGGAAGACACTAACTGCTTGATTACAATTACAGTATTTGGCAGACACTCTTATGCAGAGCGACTTACAAATGAACAATTAGTGAGCTCACGAGCTCAGTGGTTGCTTGGTGGTGCTGGGAATCGAACCCGTGTCTGTCTGGCATCAGTCCAACCCCTTAGGCATTAAGTCACCAATTTCCCAACCTCCGAAGTCAACTAATCTTACATTTAAAACTTGTACAAAATTGCCTCTAAATATGGACAAATGTCCAAGCACAAGAACTGATATGCCCATAGACTACACTCACCGAAGTAGGGTAGTTGAGATAGCAGATCTGGCATGGCATGTCCTGAGCAGACGACCGTGTATTCATGAGACGTGTCCTTGGTTTTTTGCTAGGGTTTATGACATGACACTCAGAAAACAGCTTATCCAGGTTCCCATCAAAGTACCTGTAAAACACAAAAGCAAGTGTTTTGTACATTTTAAACTTTTTACAACCATAAAAAGCCCAGTGACTTTTAGTGATAAATAAATGCTAGAAACTATTACCTTTCCATAAGCTTCTCCTTGTCCCAGTTGAAATGACTAAGCAGTATTCTTGTGATTGTTGCAGGATTCTGTAAATTTCAGAAGTGTCATTAGACAATGATAAAATCAAATTAATTATTAAAAAAAATCCATTTTGAACAGTTGTTTTGCACTGCTTGAATGAGGACAAGCGACGCGTTGTTTCGACAGAATCGGCAGCCTTTATGACGGTTTCTCTCAGTGAGACTTTATGTCTCATTAAAGTATGCATACTAAACAGTTTGACAAAATAAACGTGCATAAAATGCATAGAAATGCATCGCACGACTTGTTCCACCTGCTAGGTCTCAAGGCCGGTCTGCCTCAAGACTTTTTTTCTGTTCTTGCACAAAGATGGTGGAATAAACTTCCCATCAATGTCAGAACACTGAGTCACTGGCTGTCTTCAAGAGACGTGTAAAGTTGCTCTATAACACTTTTTAGTTCGTTGCACTGAATTTTGTGATTGTATCTGTATCAGAATTGAAATGTTCCAGGACGTAACCTTTAAGCACTCTTGGTACGTCGCACTGGAGCAGAGCATCTGCTAAACGCTGTAACTGGAACACAAAGAAAGGATCTTGCCAATCAAAGGCACGATTACAGATAACACAAGTATGGATCTTTTAAACCGACGAGATACTGACTCCCTCACCAGCTACTTTGCAGAACACAAAATGTTCCAGTCATGAACAAAATACTATAAATAGGGCTGACGGACGTTTTTATCTATGATATGCAACCGTTTTATATAAAAATCAGTGGCAACAAAAGCAGGATCCTAAAAGGGCCTGATGAGAGTAGAGGGAGGAAAAAAACTAGAAATCAATGACTCATTGGGTGACTTTTATAATGAACAAATGGAAGAAATTTTGCCAAATCTGACCCTCGGTACAAACCATGAGATCAGGATATAAAAATGACAAACGTTCGATCTGGATACCAACATAGTCAATGTAACCTAGTAGATGGATTTAATACCAACGTCTTATAAGATAGTCTATACCTCTAATATAGTTATTAAGCTAAGTCATTTTAACCTGGCCTTGATGAACTACAGAGCCTGCCCCACAAACGTTTTGCCATAATTACTGAATTCTAATCGCAAATATAACAATTTTAGGTTAAACAATATGAACACGAACATTTACACGAGGATGTTTTAAGCCGTTTAAGAAGCATAACAGCCATGATAACGCACCAGTTCCGCCATGTTGTTGTCGCGACGAAGCACAGGCAGGGTAGCAAGCTAGCCATGTAGCCTGTATTCTCATAACAAATACTTCTTTTCATACAAAAGTACTAAAACACAAAACGTGTAAAAACGACAAAAACTGAAAAACAGCGAGTCTGGTAAAAATATGGGGCGCTGACAAACATCTACAGCGGGGTAAAACTTTAAAACGAACCGCACAGCCGACTGACTACAGTTAGCGTTAGCACGGGGGGGAGACAGACAGTTCGGCAACTAAACTAGTTTAATGGAAAGAAGAAGAGTTGTGGGTGAGAAAATAAAACAGATCAGATTAAATTAGATTTAGGTTAAATGTCGTTAGGGTAAAGTTCAGCTATGGCAGCCCATGTTAAAATCTTTACCAGATTACGTTGAGTAATCTTAGCAAATAAGCTAGGCGACGCTAGCTGGATACTGAGTTGGGTCGTTTATTACTTAGTTATCGTTAGTTAGCCAAGTCATCTATACTATACTAGCGATTCAAACAAATCAGCTACTAGTTAGTCTAGTTAACCGAGTGTGGGATCACCGGGTGAACCTGTGTGTAAAGAGTTACAGGCGAATGTCTGATCCCGCTTTCAGTTACTGGTTAAATATTAATGCTTCTCCAGGCTGAGAAATATTTACCTGGATGACCTCGTTGACCTCTCGGATGCACTCGACCATATGCTGAAGGATCTGCTCGGCGGTGAGAACTTCAAAGCGGTAGTCTTCCTCGTCTTGTCCCGGGCCGAGGCCGCTGCCGCCGGTCTCCCCGCACTCGTCTCGTTCTCCGCCGGCCACCACGGGATCAACTAACTCCACGTCGCCGAGTTCCAGCGTGTCGTCTTCGGCTCCCTCTACAGCGCTGTCCTCGCTGCACTCTTCTTCCTCGTCGTCGTACTCATAATTGTAACCCTCGTCCGAGTCCATTACTAGATCGACGTCGGGTCCTGACAAGCCAGGGTAAATACGCGTGTCTGATTATTAACGGTGGTTAGGTTTTTTTTGGTTTTTAATAAGGGGGAGAAAACACAACCTGGGGGGAGAAACAGTTCAGCCTCTTAGCATTTCTGGTTGTTTTAATCTGCAGAGAAAATAACAACAGTCGGACCCGGACGCTGACGCTGCCGAGCCAACAAAGAGACGTACAGCGTCATCAACCGACTGCGACTGACGTCATGCGGGAGCCCAAAAAAAGTTAAGCGGTAGTGTATATATTTATTTATGACAAGCAGAATTTTAATTATATCTCATAACTACAGTAACAACTATGACTATAAACACCTGCAACAATTATTATACAAAATTAATAACGAATACAATAAGTCTTTAATTCGGTTTCTCAAGACTTATTATTCTATGGTCTTAACTTATAATTAAATGAGACGAGCGAATATTCGTTTATTTAAAGAAAAGAATATTGAGCACAAACCTCCTGCAATAAATCCAATGCTCTAGGTTATCACACAACACGGTATTGTTACGAGACAGATGCCGGAGCAATTCTCATCAAATGTTACATGCAATGTAAAACAATAGTATATAT
>JAOTRA010000029.1:13355113-13380472 GCA_026260255.1 Pseudolaguvia tuberculata
TAGATAGATAGATAGATAGATAGATAGATAGATAGATAGATAGATAGATAGATAGATAGATAGATAGATAGATTCACTCCTATGGACAATTTAGAATCACTAATCAACCTAATCTGCATGTTTTTGGACTGTGGGAGTAAACCGGAGTAAACCGGATTTGAACCCGGGACCTTTTTGCTGTGAGGCGACCCTGCTATCCACTACGCCACCGCGCCACCCCGCGCCGCCCCGCGCCGTGATCTATTTGCATAAATCAAATATAATCCGAAATTGAGAGTCACATTCCTCAGTGTAAATATGGCCCAGCATGGCACAATGATATGGCAGACCATTTCATCAACAGATATAAAATCTTATTACTACAGCATAGATGCATGCTAAGCATGAATATGTTCAGTTTAGACCACAATGTGGATATAATAAAGCCCGCCAATTGCATGTTTTTGCAAGTCTTGCAAATTTGTACTTTCCTCTTTTTTCCAGAGCATTCCATAAGCATTGCTTTAATTTATAAGAGAAAAAGTATTGATAAGAGAAAGAAACAGCTTCTCTTGTTTGCACTAGACCTCAGAAGTTGAACGTATGTGAATTTTGTAACTAGTGTTTTGTTTCTGTCTAGTTTGAAAATGATGTGATGGACATCTGTTTTGAGGTACTGGATAACTCCCCGGCTGCCTTGAACAACTCTGAGATGGATATCAAAAAAAGAGCAGATCCTGTATACGTTAGCAGGACAATTACTGCAATGGTAATGGAAAATCATGGGTATACAATACCTGTATTTTTCTTTGTTTTGATATACTTTTATAGATATTATAGAAAGAAGAAATTGGCTCTAAAAGAAAATATGAATGCTGTCTACTATCTGGTAAGATTGTGCATACATCTTTCGTCGTTTAACATGATTAACACATATGCTTTTAAATCTCAGGTGAATTCAAACGATGACCGTGGAGTGATATTTGGCCGCTGGGACGGTGAGTACAGTGATGGTGTGGCCCCTACACGCTGGACTGGTAGCGTTCCCATCCTGAGACGCTGGAGTGAGGGAGGAGCTCAGCGGGTGCGGTACGGCCAGTGTTGGGTTTTCTCTGCTGTAGCTTGCACAAGTAAGGACAAAATATGTAGTTTATGTCGATATTTTTGTATGTTGTTTGTTGCATAGTTAATATTTTTGCTTTTGCTTGATGTTTAATTAATATATTAATTCTTATTGGTCCCACTTATTGTATTTTAATCTATGTAGTTCTTCGCTGTTTGGGAATTCCATCAAGATGTGTCACAAACTACACCTCAGCCCATGACACCGATGGTAACATCAGTGTGGACTGTCTGTTTAATGAACAGCTGGAGAGTGTATCTGAGGCCAGGAATGACATGATTTGGTAAAGCTCTACTTCTCTGTTGCTATAAGTTTTTAAATCGTATATACTTTTGAAACATGTTAGCAATTTTCTTTTTTTTTTGTAGGAATTTTCATTGTTGGGTGGAGTCCTGGATGAGCAGAGATGATCTCCCATATGGTTATGATGGATGGCAGGTACTGGACCCAACCCCACAGGAAAGGAGTGACGGTAGGATTAAACATTTCTCCTCTATCTCATAGCATTTTGTTTACATTACATACTGACGCAAGGTGGTTCTTAAATGTTTTTGTAATACAGCTTTAAAATCTGCAAAAGGTTGATATGATAATACACATTATGTATAAGACGATTGCAAATTGCCTACAATTATATGATTTTTTTTTAGATCTTAAAAAATTTGATTACATATTCTCATTGGTAGTTAATAACCCACCACTTTTCAATTCTTAGTAACCCATTTCAGTTGCTTTAATGTTGTTAATGAGGGGGGAGGGGTTAGAAATCAGGAAGGGGGCCAACACTTTTTCACACCACTTTATATAGACGTGCTTCTATTTGTAGAATAATTTGTGTGGGACAAATAAGTGTAATATGATATCTTACCTAGGCACAATCAGAATAATTTCTCTGTATGTTTATTAGGTGTGTACTGTTGTGGGCCTTGTCCAGTGAAGGCAGTCAGAGAGGGTGAAGTGGGGATGAAGTATGATGCACCGTTTGTGTTCTCGGAGGTAAATGCAGACATGGTCTACTGGATTGTTCACCCAGATGGGGAGAAAACACAAGCATCAGTAAACCGCACGAATGTAGGAAGAAATATCAGCACTAAAAGTGTGGATGGAGACTACAGAGAAGACATCACTGCTAACTACAAATACCCTGAAGGTATTTTATATCTTTAACCTATTCATTTGTATTGTAATACTTTTCTCCTGCTATAGTTCTATATTTTAGTCATCCATTCATCTTGAACAGGTTCTATAAAGGAGCGTAAAGTCTATGAAAAGGTAGGGAAACAAATAATGAGAGAAAATGGAAAGCCTGGTAAACTGGAGCTGTTAATCAAGCATGCCCAGGCTATTCACGGAACAGACTTTGATGTAATTGTGGAGGTGCATAACGATGGAGGTGAAGACATGCCTGCTCAGCTGACTGTCACATCTAATGCTGTCACATACAACAGCCTCCATCTTGGAGAGTGTCAGAGGAAGACTGCCAGTGTCACAGTGCCAGCACGTAAAGGTTAGTACAGTAAATCATTTTACTATAGAACAGAGGTGTCAAACTCAAATACACAGTCGGGCCAAAATTCAAAACTGGAACAAAGTTGGAACCCTTTTACACATGCTAATGATAAATGTGAAAATAGAATAACAATTAACTAATAAAAATATATTATACTAATAATCAATGAACATGTGTAGGTGTAGCAAGAAAAAGTGGCCAATGTTAATGATAGCTCAGTTTGTTCCACACTTTATGGACTAATGTTCTAATGTTGGACTCCTTGGTTATCGCCACTTTAGTAAAGAGATATTTTGCCTCCCAAGTGTCCAAAAAGCTCAGATTTTCTGCCTTTCTTTTCGCCATTTTGGGAGGTGTAGCACGTTGCTATTATGGGCGTTAACTGGTCCTGTCATGATTGACGCGCCAAAACACCAACCGAGCATCCTGGCATTTGCAATATTAGCGGTACATGCGCCATATAATACCGGCGGGCCAGCTCTAATAGTCATTTGGTATGGATTCACGGGCCAAATATAATTGCGCATCTATGCTATAGAACAATAGAGACCATGGTGTACAGTGGGAAACTTGTGCAGGTTATAATGGTACATTAATACACAGGACAGAGCTCAGTATATTAGAAAGAAGATGCTTCAGTAATTATTAATGAGTGGAGAATGCAGACATTAGACAAAAATCTAGCAAAAAGTTTATCAAATGTGTGAGCAACAAGCGAGCAGTGGTGGCTCCATTGATAAAGGTTTTAAATAAGACCTGGAAGATCACATCAGTCTTTAGCAAGACCCTTAACCCTTCCTGTCTCTTGGACACTGTATCATAGCCAACATTTTGCTCCGACCTCAACCCCATGATGGGGCAATCGAAGAAACAAATTTCACTTCTATGACAAATACAGACATTAAGTGTCAGTTACTACTATTATAATACAACTAAGCTAGTTTTTTGCCCAACAACTTTCTTGGATCCTCAGCTTATAAAGAAGTGATGAGACTTCGTTACGAGCATTATGGAGCGTGTGTATCGGAGCATCATCTGATCAGAGTCACGGCACTCCTTCAATCCAGCAGTGAGCAAAATGTCCTCTTGCAAGAGGTTAACATTCCGTTAAATCTGCCAAAGCTCTATATCAAGGTAAGCTGCACAAAGACATAACATCTATGCACTTCCGAAAATACTGATGATGTAATCAGCGATCACATTTCTCCCTACAATTTCAGATTATTGGAGAAGCAACGGTATCACGTAAGCTGACAGCTCTCATCTCCTTCACAAACCCACTACCTGTAACTTTGACAAAAGGGATGTTTACAGTTGAGGGGGCAGGATTAACAGGCGCTCAGGAGATCCAGGCTCCGTACGTAGAACCACATTATTCATTCTTTCATTCATTCATCTTCTTACCCGCTTATAACTGAATTCAGGGTAACGGGGGGTCTGCTGCGCCTATCCCAGCACACATAAGGCGAGAGGCGGGGTACACCCTGGACGGGTCACCAGTCCATCTCAGGGCAACACATAGACAAACAACCATTCACACACACATTCACTCCTATGGACAATTTAGACTCACCAATCAAACTAATCTAAATGTTTTTGAACTGTGGGAGGAAACTGAAGTACCCGGAGGAAACCCACGCAAGCACAGGAAGAAAATGCAAACTCTGCACAAAAAGATCCCCAGACAGGAATCAAACCCGGGACATTCTTGTTGTGAGGCGACCATGCTAACCAAATTTGGAGCTAAATACTATTATATTACCATATACTAATCACAAATGTGACTATCAATTCATTCATTCATTCATTCATTCATTCATTCATTCATTCATTCTCTCATTCATCTTCTTACCCGCTTATTCCCTCATTCAGGGTCACGGGGTCTGCTGCACCCATCCCAGCACACATTGGGCCGGTGATGGGGGTACACCCTGGATGGGTCGCCAGTCCATCTCCAACCATTCACACACACATTCACTCCTATGGACATTTTAGAATCATCAATCAACCTAATCTGTATGTTTTTGGACTGTGGGAGGAAACCGGAGTACCCGGAGGAAACCCACAAGAACATGCAAACTCCGCACAGAAAGATCCCTGGCCCGGGATTCGAACCTTCTTGTTGTGAGGCGACCGTGCTATCCACTACGCCACCTCACCACCCATAATCATAATGTTCATTCTATAAAGTTGCCTCTTTCCCAAACTATTGTCGCAAAGATAGACACACAGTTGGTCTTTTTCCCCTTATCTTTGTAAGATGCAGAATCAGCCCCTTCACTGTACAACAAATTATTCATTCAGATTACTGTCTGCATGTAAACAATCCATGTAAATGCCTGAATCAGAGTAAAGAGGCCCAACACAATAAAATTTAGTTGAGAGAGGTAAGATAAATCTTTTCACAACATTCATTCATTCTTTCATTCATTCATTCATTCATTTGTCTTCTTACCTTCTTACCTGTCAAAATTCATTTGACAGTTATATATTTCATTTTTATGTGTATATTGGATACGCCACTGTATCCAATGGAATTGATGAGAAACCAAAATAAAAATGTTGTGTATGATCTAATCCATGTTTGCTGTTCTTCACAGTGGTGACATCGGACCTGGCCAGGATGTTGTTGTGAAATTCTCCTTTAAACCCATGCGAGCTGGCCTGAGGAAGCTGCTGGTTGACTTTGACTCAGATAGACTAAAGGACGTGAAGGGTGAAGCCACTTTAATTGTGCAGAAAAAAAAGTTTAATAATGCTTTAAACTCTTAAATACACTGTTCAGTAAAATTTAAATAATGCATGCTGGCTTTTTAGAATAGCTGTAATCTATTATATCTCCTAATTATTACTTAAGCATGTGACCCGAATCATTGTTATTGAAAACTGAAATGATATTTGTTTGTGCATAAAATGAATGTTATTTGTAGACAATAAATGCAATAGTAATGATTAAATGTTATTTTCAATAAAATATTCACCAGTAGGAAAAGTTTCAGGTGAGCTAAAAAAAAAGTTAGTTAGAAAAATAGTAGATATACACATAGACAGAAATAGGTTATAGTACGTATAAGCAATATGTCTTAAAAATATGTTTTGGCGGCGCTGTGGCATAGTGGTTAACACGGTCGCCTTCCAGTTTCGATTCCCGGGCAGGGGGTCGTTCTGTGTGGAGTTTTCCTTTCTGTGCGTAGGTTTCCTCAGGGCACTCCGGGGGTACTCTGGTCTCCTCTCACAATCCAAAAACATGCAGATTAGGCCCATTGGTGATTCTAAATTGCCCATAGTAGTGAATGTGTGTCTGAATGGTTGTTTGTCTGTGTGGCCCTGCGATGGACTGGCGACCTGTCCTGGGTGTGACCCCGCCTCTTGCCTTATGCAAACAAGGATAGGTTCCAGCAGATCCCTGTGAATAAGGGAAAAAGTGGATAAGAAGATGAATGAATGAATATGTTGTTTAGAAAAAGATTTCATTTTATTAAAATATTCTAGGCACCAAATATTTATTGACGGCCTGTTTCATTATATTCCACATAAATGTAATCCATGAGCTCTTCTGTTTACTGAACAAATGTACAGATTTTTTAAAAATGTCATCATGATTTTATGTGAAATGTATCATTTATGTTGTTTTTAAAGTAACTATATATTGTATGAATCAACATTTGCACTTTAATGACTGTGCCCCTTTCTCTCATTCTCATGTTGGCTTTACTGCTTATATAATAAATGTCATTCTGTCACATGATTGCATAGATAGGAAGTTTTTAAACATGCAAATAATCAGTCACATATAAAGCCTGTGAATCAAATACTGACTTTATTCATTAACAATCAATTGTTTGTTAATATTTATAATATTAACAATCAACTGTAATATTTTGTAAAATTAGAATAAAATGTACATGTTGGCAAACAACAAGTGATCCCAAATTCTGTACACATGACCAAGTCAATTCTACCTGCACATTGAAATTCAAAACCTGGGAAAGGCACGTCTCCAGTCCAGCAACCCTGACAGATAACACGTCCTGTCTGCACAAACACAGTGAGCAGATATACGCAAATAAATATGTTGAAATGGCATATAGGATAGCTTAACATAATGTGTGTGTATGTTTGTGTTTGACACATGACACTCATGACAAACCCAGTCCAATATATATCACAAAATTAACATTTGTAATGATTGTCGCCCCCAGTAATGAAAATAAGACCAAATAAGTTTGTTAGCTAAAGATAAATACTTCGGAATAGAGAGATACTATGTAAAGGGGTTGCTTAGTGGTCAAGGTGTTGGACTGCTAATTGGAAGATTGGGATTCTATTTCCAACACCACCGCTGGCCCCCTGGTAAAGGCCCTCAACAACCAGTTCCTTAGTTATGCATAATGAATATAAAACTATGTAAGATGATAGCTATAAAACTGTTCACTGTGTGTTTGTAAATGTGTGTAGTGTGTACTACTCTCAACTATTTCACCTCAGGGTAAGTTACGTTTTTGTTTTCATTAATTATGATAATGTTCTTAATAATATTTTAATAATGCTTTAAGCAATGAACACTGATTATCATTTTGTGGTTGGGGCGGCGCGGTGGCATAGCGGTTAGCATGATCGCCTCACAACAATAAGGACCTGGGTTCGATTCCACGGGCCGGAGATATTTCTGTGCGGAGTTTGCATGTTTTCCTTGTGCTTGTGGGTTTTCTCCAGGTACTTCGGTTCCCTCCCACTGTCCAAAAACATGTAGATTAGGTTGGTGATTCTAAATTCCCCATAGGAGTGAATGTGTGTGTGAGTGGTTGTTTGCCTATATGTGGCCCTGAGATGGACTGGCGACCTGTCCAGCGTGTACCCCCGTGTGTGCTGGGATAGGCTCCAGCAGACCCCCGGGTGAGTGGGTAAGAAGACGAATGAATGAATGCATGAATGCATGAATGAATGAATGAATGAATGAATGAATGAATGATTTTGTAGTTGTGATATGACTCAACTCTTCCTTATACGTTGCATCATCCAATAATAAAATGAACTTGACTTTGTCTGTTATTGACAGCTCCTCCAACCAGTAGGAGTTTTGCTATTTTAGGGCGTTACCAACATCCGACCAATCCGAACGCGGGATGCCCCTGTCTTCGGTTCCTTGTGTTTTTTCCCTACCGGCGTGTGAGCAGTGTGTGTTGCGTGTGCGTGAGAAGGCAGAAGTCGTTTTAGGAGACTTGGGTAATTTTTAATATTCCTTTTTATTGTAATATAGTTAATTTTTATTAAGTTTAGCATGTCGCTGTTTTTCTCTGACTGCGGAAGCTGCTTTATAGATGTGGCACTTTTTATAGCACACCCTTCGGTCGTGCCGCGTGAAATGGCTAATGCTAACTAGTGAGCTAAGTTAAGTGACAGGGATATCAGCTTTGATATATGAAATTAAAAACGATTGTAATGTAAAATATTATTCTGATGGGTTAATACAGTCTTGCGGTTAATGTCATAAAACTCGTTAGAGCTCCAATTAAGTGTTTAGTAACAGTTTATCTGTAATAACAGTAAATCTATCAGGTGTGTTATGTACAATCATTTACATTTATTTTTACACGCGGGACTAAACAGATGCTGGTGAGTGAACGAACTGCTTGAAATCTGTCGTTTATTTATGACGTCACGCAGTCGTTCTGCTGAATTATTTTAACGTGTCACAATGATCGGAGTTTTTGCCAAACGTCATTCTTCTCCCTCCCCCTTCGGCTGCTCCCGCCAGGGGTCGCCATAGCGGATCGCTTCTCTCCACACTACCCTGTCGTTCTACATCTGCTTCTTTCACCCCAACTATTTGCATGTCTTCCCTCACCACATCTGTAAACATCCTCTTTGGTCTTCCTCTTTTCCTCCAGTCCAGAAACCTCCATCCTCAGCATTCTTCAACCAATATACTGCATGTCCCTCTTCTGCACATGTCCAAACCATCTCAACCTAGTGTCCCTCACCTTGTCTCCAAAACATCCTACCTGTGCCTTCCCTCTAATAAACTCATTTCTAATCCTGTCCATCCTCGTCACTCCCAATGAAAATCTCAGCATCTTCAACTCTTCCAGCTCCTCCTCCTGTCTTTTTGACAACTCCACTGTCTCAAAACCGTACAACGTTGTGGGTTTCACTACAGTCCTATAAACCAGTGATCTTCAAACTCAGTCCTGGAGGGTTGGTGTCCTGCAGAGTTTAGTTCCAATCCTAATCAAACACGGCTGAACCAAATAATCAAGATACTTGTAGGTACTCTTGAAACGTAGAGGTATGTGTGTTGAGTTAAGTTTGAGCTGAACTCTGCAGGACCGAATTTGAAGATATAAACTTTCCCAAGTAGCAGACAGGTAATAGACACAAAGCAATTGACATGAACGAAATAATTTTCATTTATCTGCCATCAGTGTAAGGATGTGGGATTGATGAACAGTGGTTGGTTGTTGGAATTAGATTAGATTTCCTCACAGGTAGTCCACACCCAAACCTGCTTTCTTAACTAGCATAACCTGATGCAGGCATTAACATGTATAATTAGGTGTCCTTTCCTAAAATTCATGTGGTTAGAGGGTCAGTATTTCTGCACCACAGCGTATACATTTTCATATGTATCTGATGTACCTTTCCTCCCTGCCTCTGTAGGAGTGTTAAGGTGTCCCCATCCTCATGGCTCTTCATCTCGCTTGTTTCTTTGCCAAAGCATTTACATGCTGTCAGGTGAAGCATCAGTGTGTGCAGGGTGTTTTAGTCTATGGTCTCTTAAGGAGATGCTTAAAACACTACTTATGTGCATCCTCTTTGACTTGAGTGGTCTGGTTGTGAATATTTGTGAATAATATTCACAGGACTTGAGGAATGCGCTATGAAATATGTTTTGTATCTTTTGCATGTCAGTCTCTTGTGAGTTTAGTAGATTTACTAGTGAAATTCTGTGGGAGAAACTTATATTCACAATTTGTACCTTTGTAGCATGCGGCTATATTAACAACACCCATGAGTCAATATTCTAAACATTTCTAACAATATAGAAAATATCAATACAGCTATCTTGGTGTATATTTTTTGATATTTTATTGATATTATAAACTATTATATAGTAAATTGTTATCTGCTTTACATATATTTATTCTGTTTAATTCAAACAGTGTGTAGCTAACTCTTCTTTCTTTGTTCCTGTAGTTGTCGGCCGTTGTCTCAAAAGCAGACATAGTGTAAAAAAATGTATTGCAAAGTATCATGATATGGTATTGTGACTATCCTGCTATTTCCCTGCCAGTACACGACTCTAGTAATTTGATTTGCGTTTAAAGCAAAGAAAGTTGATACGTAAGATATAGAAGTACACAGCAAAAAGTCCGGTGTTGATTATCACAGACTATGAGAGAGATGATTTCAACACTTTTTTCAGAGTTTATATCGTTCCACACTTTCCAGAGTTAAAGTTAAAAACAGAGTTTAAAAAAAAAAATCCGATCCAACTTCCCATCGTTCTGCTGTTCGCTGTAGTTCACCTGCACCAGTATTTCCACAGATCACTGTAACATTAACACATGATGTCTCCTCACAGAGACCCTGTAATCCTTCACCTCAACAGTAAATGGTGTGCAGTCTTCCAGTGGCAAATCAACCGCACACTATTCTAATAAGAATTCCTTTAAATTACGCATTCAAGTTCAATACTTTTGCAAGTTCAATAGAGCAGAAGGGTAAAGTTAAAGCGTTGTAGTTGAAGTGTATTCAAAGGTGAACTCTTTTGTCTGTGTTTTTTGGTGTGTTCTGCTTAGCGGCAAGATACATTTGAATTAAGCCAGATGAATTACAGGGTTGGGGCTTTTTTTGTTTTTACCTTGTACTGTCTTTTGGCTTTTGTTACGTTAATGTGCTATGCCGGATGCTAGAATGTGCTACCAAGTGGTATTTTTCCCCCACCTAAGATTTTTATTTTCTAATTTCCTAGTCCTATTCGAACATCCCATCCATCATGGACACTTCACTGACTGCTGCTCAGATCCGTGAGAAGTTTGTTGACTTCTTCCGTCGCTATGAGCATAACTATGTGCACTCGTCATCAACCATTCCCCTGGATGACCCAACGCTACTCTTTGCCAATGCTGGTATGAACCAGGTAGGTCTGTCCCAACTTAATACTGTCTTATTAAAGGATAACCGTATTCATAATAACCCCTAACGACATAAATGTATGAACAGGCTTTGTGTATTGTACATTGAAACATAGTTTTTTTTATTGTCCAGATAATCTTCCTGGGTCAAAAGTGTGTTTTTTTGTTTTTTTTTTTTCTTTGGACATGTAGTCTTTTCTTAACCCAAGTTTTTTTCTGATAGTTCAAACCTATCTTCCTAAACACAATTGACCCATCCCACCCTATGGCTAGACTGAAGCGTGCTGCCAACACCCAAAAGTGCATCCGTGCTGGTGGTAAGCATAATGACCTCGATGACGTGGGCAAAGATGTTTATCACCACACCTTCTTCGAGATGTTGGGTTCCTGGTCTTTTGGAGATTACTTTAAAGTAAGAAAAAAAAGAAACTTTCTGAGCAGAAAGTCATCTCAGCATCTTTGATAAGCTTTATCATGTACATGTATTATTTGCATATTATGACATTTTTTCTTTGCCTGTTCACTCTAGCAATTGGCCTGTCAGATGGCATTGGAGCTGTTAACCCAGGAGTTTGGCATCCCTCTTGAGCGCTTGTATTTTACCTACTTTGAAGGAAATCCTGGAGCTGGTCTTGAGTGTGACAATGAGTGCAAGCAGATCTGGCTTAATCTTGGGTAACCATGTGGTTTTATGTGTATAAGATGGTTGTATGTGTCTAATCCAGAACCTTCATGCTTATGAGCAGGTTATTTTAAAATTGTTTGTTTTATGGTGCTATATTTAAAAAATGAGCTTGACCTTTGTTGCAAAAACAATAAAATGGTACTAATGACTGGAGGTGGTGATTGAGTTACTGGGGAAAAAATAACATGCGTTAATATACAGCCTAGAGCCCCACACAGGGTCGTTCCCTTTAGACGTAAATATGTTGCTCTTAATCTATGCATTCACTTTGTTTTTATTCTTGTGCTACAATTATTTGGCCTGTGCCACAGAACTTTCAACCTTATTTGCACCCTTTCAATGTGCTAACATACAGCCCTAAAGTGGGTTCAATGGCAATGCATTTACTATAGAAATCCAAACATGTTGAAGTTGAAAAGAACTTAAACCATTCATGCACATCAGCCTTTGTGATTGTTGTTTGTCAGTTGGTATGATAATGACGCCCAAGTAAGGTTTGGTTGTCATAATGCCAGACTACGCCAGTCAAGACATGTCAAAAAAGCTATTTTCATAGGAAAACTGCAGTATTTTTTATCAGAGGAAAAATGATTGAAACAGCCAGATTATAGGAATCTCTTTGGATTGTATGACCAAATTGTGGCTAAAATCACACAATTTCCTCCTAACAAGCATATATGCATAAAAAGCACGTGTTCTTTATGTACTTAATTTATAATGCACTTTGAGAGAAAAAAACAGACAGGTTTTCTATTTTGTTTTTGGGCACAGCACACATTTCTTATATGTATGTTTGGAAAATGTCACTGATACTTCATGCCTATATATGTGTGGTGTGCGTTTCTTCCAGGGTTGCAGAAGAGCGTATTTTGCCAGGTAATATGAAGGATAATTTCTGGGAAATGGGAGACACTGGTCCCTGTGGGCCTTGCAGTGAGATCCACTATGATCGAATTGGAGGCCGAGACGCTTCACACCTTGTCAACATGGACGACCCTAATGTGCTAGAGATTTGGAATCTGGTGTTTATCCAATTTAACAGGTAAATTTACTTCAGCTCTTTGAGCCGACCTGCATATGGATTTGTATTTCAAGCATTTACTTTGGTGTATGCAGAGAGTCTGAGACTGAGCTGAAGCCTCTTCCTAAAAAGAGTATTGATACCGGAATGGGGCTGGAGCGGCTAGTTTCGGTATTGCAGAACAAGATGTCAAACTATGACACTGATCTCTTCGTTCCTTACTTTGAAGCTATCCAGAAGGTATAAGCATACTTCATATATAAGGACCTCACTTTTTGCTGCTGTAGTAATTATTCTTATTATACTATTATGTTTTATTTTGGCTGCCAAGGGCACAGGATCCAGGCCATACACTGGAAAAGTGGGATCAGAAGATCAAGATGGCATCGACATGGCATATCGTGTCCTAGCTGATCACGCCCGCACAATTACTATAGCGCTGTCTGATGGTGGTCGACCTGACAACACTGGACGGGGGTGAGAATATAAAGAAGAGCATATTAGCAGTATTTAGGATGTAATGCATGTGTGGCCAGCTAGTCGGAGACCTTTTTTTTTTTTACTGTTACTGCAAAAAGCACATCACACATGGGCACACATGAACATCACACATCCCTTCCTCTCTCTTGCACACACAAACTCTCAGTTCAATCAAGTCTACAAACAAAAATGTAATATAATTTAGAATAGATTGATTTCACATGTTTCAGGGTAGAAAACAGACTCGGTCGTATGTTGACCCAAACATTGACAGTATATCAAGCGCAGCCCTTTTGACATTGGGGTATTTTTCCATTGGCAGACTTTTCCAGAACACAATGGTCACTTTGTTTAAAGCAGGTTTCAGTTGGTCCTCCTCACAAAGGTCAGTCATCTCCAACTCAGCTGCAGCCTTATCTGTGACTAGCGGGGCTTTACAACAGTCTGTCGCCTCATTAAATGGGTCGACGAGGAACGTAATCTGTGGCCTTTTCCGTTGTAGATCAAGGAACCTGATCACAAAGCTTTTGTGCAGGTTTTCATCCATGTTGCATATCTGGCTCTTTGCTTATTCGGGGCGACGCTGACTTGTTTGCTAGCTTTTAGCAGAATGGGACTTTTCAATGTGACCAACTTGTATTTGCAAAGTTCAGTCTCTTCAGTCCTTTGATATTCCTGGTCAATGTTAGCATGGAGTGAGCTGAAGTGGCTCTGAAGATTTGAAACTGATGACATCTGACATATAAGGCAAAATGGCTTGCTATTATGTTCAACAAAAAATATAAACTCTGTTAAAAACGTCCTGCGTTCATCTTCATATTTTTGTGAATCAAACACAGATTTAAAAAATCTTTGATATGAATGCAAGAGCCGCAGGTTGGCCCCTCCTGGTGTAATGCATGATTTGTGAATTAAAGCTGTCCTGTATGTGTAGGTACGTGCTGCGAAGAATTCTGCGACGTGCTGTTCGGTATGCTCATGAGAAACTGGGTGCTCAGAAGGGCTTCTTTGCCTCTCTGGTTGATGTCGTGGTGCAGTCACTGGTGAGAAAGCATGTCTAGCCAAATAGAGAGAAAATAAGAACTTTAGAAAACAATTCAGTTCAAATTGATTGTGTGTTTCTTGCTTGTTGTATTAGTTAGCTCTTAGATGTAAACAATTTCATATGTTCTAATCCCTGCACACAGGGAAACGCATTTCCAGAGCTGAGGAAGGACCCAGAGTCAGTAAAGGACATCATTAATGAAGAGGAAGTGCAGTTTCTTAAGACTCTCAGCAGGGGGCGGCGTATCCTGGACAGAAAGATTCATAATCTTGGAGACAGCAAGACTCTCCCAGGTTAGTATCTGTTGTCTCGTAATTTTAAGTTTATCTTTTCTTTAAAATTCGAAGTTTATTGGTGTTCAGTTCAAACTCTGATGCATGTATATTTCATTATTATAGGCTTTTCAATTTAAACCAATTACCAGTAGTACATGTGACCATTATTATTATTTCTGGTGGTTTATAGTTGACGCGTAATGAGAACAGGATGTTGGATGTTAAACAGTGTTTATTTAATAAGACTTTAGTAGCTTGTCTATGGTTAACAAATGCCTAAGATGCGTGTTTGATTCTATGGCAACTTTAGATTAGTTGGCCATTTCTGACATTTGATTGACTGGGATTACAGTTATACAGAAGAACTTCTGCATGTTAGATGTAACATATTGTAATGCTTGGATCACTACATGGTAGAAGGAAATGGATCTGACTGATTGGGTACTCTTTTATCGTGTACAGGAGACACTGCTTGGTTACTGTATGATACCTACGGCTTCCCTTTGGACTTGACTGTCCTCATTGCAGAGGAGAAAGGCATGGGGGTGGACCTTGCTGCTTTTGAGGAGGAAAAGAAAGCTGCACAGGTGGGTGAGGTTAAGATGACTCAACCTCAATGAGCAGCTTTTATGATGAAAGGTTAGGATTCTGACTAAATGAACACACATCCACAGTCACATGACAGAAACTAGTGGATCGTTTCTTATAGACTTGAGAAAGATAACATATAGAATGAGATAATCAGGTGTTAGCTCTAAGCAGCTCCTTCAGCCCAAGACTGTGACACCCAGAGTGCTACACCCAAGGAGCACTACCGTGGATCATTCCTCCTAACAGCTAATCTAATACTTACATAGTGTAGCTTCTCTTTGAAGAAACAGTTCCTTTTTTTATGTCATAATGGTATTTTCTACAGTTTCGAAAAGTTAGAAAAATAGATATGTATACACCTATTCACAGCCAGAAGTAAACAGAAGTCCAGAAAGTATGAGCTCTAACAGGTCCAACACTTATGTGCTATTAGTTAAAGTCCCATGGTAAAGGTGCTGGAGATCAGGATCACATCATGCTGGATATTTATGCTATTGAGGAGCTGAGGAACAAAGGAGTCCCTGCGACCAATGATGAACCAAAATACTCCTATACTTCTGATGCCAACGGGAACTATGGTAAATAATGACACACACACAAGAACAAATGTGTAGCTAGTCACGTGGTAACGTGTGTGTGTGTGTGTGTGTGTGTATATAGAGTTTGAGCAGGCTACAGGTACAGTACTTGCTTTGAGACGTGAGCGTGCATTTGTGGATGAGGTCATTACGGGGCAGGAGTGTGGTGTGGTGCTCGATCAGACGTCTTTCTATGCCGAGCAGGGAGGTCAGACATTCGACGAGGGCTACATGTTGCGTGAAAACGACACCACAGAGGACGTAAGAGACTTCTGAGAAAGAGGGGATACTTTTGCAGTTGTTTTCTTTTATTCATTTTTTGTGTGTTTAATGTGTGTCTCAGAGAATGGAGTTCACTGTAAAGAACACGCAGGTACGGGGAGGGTATGTGCTGCATGTTGGCACTGTATATGGCACACTCAAGGTTGGAGACCGCCTCACGCTGCATGTCGATGAGGTAAGAAAGGAGATTCTGTAGAGTACAGAGTATTTTATGCAATATTTATTTACATAGTTTTGATAATTGATTTGATGTACTTAATACTGTATGTTAACATGTAATTGCCTATGTAAGGCTTTTAATTCAATACTAATAATTTCATGTTGGCAGTCAAATATGTGACAATATTGCAATGATATCAATGCGTTAAAACCCCCCAGAATGCAAAATGTTTACTTTGGTGGCTCATACAGTAATTACAAAGCAGCTGATTTTACTCTTTATTCTGTTCCATTGCCATTTGTGGGCTGGTAATCAGTCGGTAGCTGTATTTTTAATTCCACTCCCCCAGCTTGACTAATGTACCAGGTTTCTGCTTAAAAAAAACCCCCAATAAATTTGCCCATGGTCTCTTTCAGGCTCGCCGCAGGCCTATCATGAGTAATCACACTTCCACCCACATTCTGAACTTTGCCCTGAGGTCAGTGCTTGGTGAAGCAGACCAGCGAGGTTCTCTTGTGGCACCGGACCGCCTGCGCTTTGACTTTACTGCCAAGGGCGCTATGAGCACAGAGGAGGTGCGGCGCACTGAGGAAATCGCTAATACCATGATAAAAGATGCCAAGGTAATACCGTAAGATGGTAGAGCTTTAGTTTTTCATATCCTAAATTTAAAAATTGCTCTTATCAGTGATAGTATGTTGCTTGTGTTTTTTAAAATAGGACAATTTGCCCACTGACTATGTAATGATCAGTCTATAAATTATATGTTCGGTTTATTTTAACAGAATGATAATAAAAACATCCCGAAAAAAATATTTGCATTATTAATGTGTTAAGTATTTGAGCCCATATTCATCAGCTAGATTTTTGGCTCCCGTGATTGCCAACGAGTGTTTTGTGCCCAAGTACGGAAATCAATTCGGTGTTGACGCGAGTAGGTCTTTATTCTAAAAACCTGAGGTAGACTGCAGAATGTCTCCCGAACAAAGCTTTACATTGGCTTTATATAGGCAAACGGATAAATGGGAGGGTTGCGTTAGGAAGGGCATCCTGCACCAAATCAAATATGCGGATCACATATGAGAACCCGTGCTTCGACCAATCCGTTATGTTAACAACGACCACCACACGTACTGTTAGCCGACAGGGTGTAGGTGGAAATTGGGCTACTGTTGGCGAAAGGAGAGGAGGAAGAACATATACAGAGACTGCAGGGGTAGGAGAAGTGTAGGTTAGGGTGGGTACTTTAAATGTTGGATTAGAAATGAGTTTATTAGAGGGACAGTGCATGTAGGATGTTTTGGAGACGAGCTGAGGGAGACTAACTTAAGATGGTTTGGACATGTGCAGAGGAGGGACATGCAGTATATTGATAGAAAAATGCTGAGGATGGCGGAAAAGTGGAAGACCAAGGAGGAGGTTTACGGATGTGGTGGGAAGACATGCAGTTAGTTGGGGTGAAGGAGGCAGATGTAGAGGACAGAGTAGAGTGGAGTGACTGGAGCAGCCGAAAGAAAAAGAGAAAATTGCAAGTAAATTTTATTAATTTATTTTTAGGTGTTTTTGGATGATGTTCTGTCTCACTTTTTAGAATATATCGACTGTTAATATTTTAGACTGCAAAAGGTCAAATAATTATTTTCTCTCTGTAACTTAAATTTTATCTGACTTATAATCCTTTTTATTTATTTCCCTATAGCCAGTTTACGCCAAGGACGCCCCACTTGCAGCTGCCAAAGCCATCCAAGGCCTGCGTGCGGTCTTTGATGAGACGTATCCAGACCCTGTAAGGGTCGTTTCTGTTGGCATCCCGGTGGAGGATCTGCTGGCTGACCCCAGCAGCACAGCAGGCTCACTTACCTCCATAGAGTTCTGTGGTGGAACGTAAGTTTACCGTTACATTATTTTTGTTCATTCATTCATCTTCTAACCCATTTAATCCCTAATTCAGGGTCACAGGCTCTACTGGAGCCTATCCGAGTGTAGATAAGACGCTATGGACAGGTTGGCAGGCCATCAAAGGGACACATACTCACCCTCACACCTATGGCCAATATGAAATCAATAATCCACCTAATATACGTTGTTATATAACTTATATACCTAATATAAGTTGTTGACCTAGTCAGGTTGACCTGCTTACAAATTTATACAATTCAGCCTTGACCCATGCTTGGTCTTTCAGGCATCTGCGAAACTCTGGACATGCTGCACAGTTTGTAATTGTGTCTGAGGAGGCAATTGCTAAAGGGATCAGGCGAATTGTGGCTGTGACTGGAGCAGAAGCTCAGAAGGTGAAGAGTGTTTGAGCTTAATTATACCTACCCTTTACATTTGCTATGATTTACAAAGCATAAGAAAGGCTAGTATATCATCAGAATAATCCAAAATCTTTATGTAGCATCGTCAATTGCATGTTCTGATGTCCAAGTTGTTTTATTAGGCTCAGAGGAAGTCTGATGCACTGAATCAGTCCCTGTCTGCTATGGCTGAGAAGGTTAAAGGTCAGACTGCACCTAATAAAGACATCCAGAAGGAAATCGCAGACTTGACTGAGGTGAGTTTCACAGCAAATCCTCTCCACAAACTGTGATGTATTGTTTTCTCTACATTGTCTTTTTGTGATGTTTCAGTCATTAGGAACTGCAGTAATTTCCCAGTGGCAAAAAGACATGATGAGGGAGAATCTGAAAGGCTTGAAGAAGATCATGGATGACTTGGACCGTAGCAGCAAAGCTGATGTGCAGAAACGGGTAAGAGAAAACCCACAGGAGTAATGAATTCCGAAAATAACTCCATCAGTCCTACTAGTGAGTCATCTTTTTAGATGTAGTTCAGTCTGTGGATTAATTCCTACTTTTATTGCTACATATTTATTATTTTATTTTAAAGCTTGCAGAATAAAAGGCATTTTTATTTATTTATTTTGAACATTTTGGCTTCACAGGAAACTTCACAAGTTTCAATATAGGTGCCGATCTATGAGTCTGTGGAAATTGGTAGCCATGTTGAGTTTAAAATCTGGCTTGTTATTGAATTTAGGCCGCATTAAGGTTTGAAGTATGGCTTAGTATGATTGGTAGTCCCTGACCGTAGTAGAATAGTACAGACCTTTCACTCCTTCTCGCTTGAGCCTGCGCTCCAACCAAAAAATAAGTTTGTGTGATTGAGTGTGATAATGACAATTGCTTACTCTGGCTTTTCTCTAGGTTCTTGAGAAGACAAAAGAAGTCATTGAAGCCAACCCCAACCAGCCTCTACTTATCATGGAGATGGAGAGTGGTGCTAGTGCAAAAGTAATGTCTTCTACACTGCTTAATGTTGTACATGTACAGTAGCAATACATTAATATTTTACAAATCTCTGAAAAGACTGTAAGTGCTAAGACTTGGCCATGTTCCTGTCTCATTAAACGTACAGGCTCTGAATGAGTCACTGAAGCTGCTGAAGACTCAGTCTCCTCAGACTGCTGCCATGCTTTTTACTGTGGATAATGAAGCTGGCAAGATCATCTGCCTCTGCCAAGTGCCACAAGTAAACTACAACAACCTGCACGGGTTCAAAAAACCCTACACCCATGAAAAGGATTACCATTAATTATTACTGTTTTCAGACACACTAGTAAACGGTGTACAACAAGAAGCTGCAAATTGAATAAAAATTATTATAATGGAAAGAATAATTTATAATAAAGCTTTTGTGTTTAAATATTTTGTGCAGGAGGTTGCAAATCAAGGCTTAAAAGCCAATGAGTGGGTTCAGGAAGTGTGTCCTCTGCTGGATGGAAAAGGAGGAGGGAAGGACATGTCTGCTCAGGCTACAGGCAGAAACACTCAATGCATCCAGGAGGCTCTCAACCTGGCAAACCAATTTGCCCAGCTTAAACTAAAGAAAAATTAAAAACCTATAGATATGAACTAGAGGATTTGGGGACAAAACTTAAAACATCCTCTTTTTAAGTCTAGCTCGTAAGTCTAGCTCGTCGCAGCGCTGTGTGAAAGCCCAGAACCGTCTCATTTTGTATCTCAAAAGCTTTTGGCTCCTTCTCTGTGTTACTGAGTGAAAGATGGCATCATTAAAGATTGTTGCACTGTCCAGTTTGCCCCACTTTTACTAAAAGGCCAGAAGGCTTTTTGATTGGAAGATGCCATAATTGCAAGTTGCCTTCTTAAAGCCTTGCTATAAACCACTGCAAACTGCACGTTTAATACACATTTATACCAATATAGGAATAATAATGGTTTGTGTCTTTATCGTCCTCTCTGTGTCCACTCCCGGGATGTATACTTGGTTCTGATTAATATCATGACTTTCACTGTATCTCCTCATTGGTTGTTCTAGTGATTCTGTACATGCTGAATGAATTGTTGCTAATCAGCGTCAGAGGGTATTTTCTGTTGTAGATAACATTTTGCATACTGGAATAAAAGGAATTGATGGGATGAGTGTGGAGGTTTGATTACTGTTGCATTTCTAACAGCATGCAGGAGTCCCAGCTCCGTACAACAGACACACAAACACCAACAGTGTAATCGTTGCATTTTAATTGTTACAATAGAATAAGATTAGAAACAGTCCATGATTAAACATACATGAGGTTGAACACAGAGAGAGAGAGACTGACCCGATGATTCATTACACCGTTAATGAGTTGGTGTGCTATTAAGGAGTGCAGTAAAATATCAGTAGGATATGTACACTGTTGTCGGTGGTACGTTTGAAAGGCTGGGGTCAGTACATGGGGTCATGATACAAAACCTCAGTCCTCCAAATAAGCTGTAATCCAAGAGTGGCTCCTCCTCCGTGAAGGAGTCTGGCACGGATCTTAGAGGTCATGGACAGAACCCCCCACCCTCCCCCTCCTGTAATGTAAGTATGGGACAAATTTTGCTTCTGTCAAATCACTGGAAATGCAAATGTTGTTCTTTGAGGATGATCAGAACAAAATTTGGTGTAAAAGTACTACACCAAACCCCAATCTCCCCAGAATTGAGTTTTTATGGGGTGTCCTTTTGGCCTTTGGGTTACAATGCTTTTGTTAAAAAAAAAAAAAAAGGATTTTTTAAATTCATTTAACTCTTTGGTGATTAATTGCAGATCCTTTTGTATCCTCACCTGGTGGAGGGGTGTGTGTGTGTGTGTGTGCGTGCGTGCGTGCGTGCGTGCGTGTGTGTGTTAATAAATCATTTATCATGACATTAACCCTTAAATGTATATTAATGCATTGTATTCTTTCCCAGTGGGTCAAATGTCAGGGTTTACAGAATCTGCTAAGATTGTGGTTTTCCTCCTCAGCTAATGTTTGCATGGAATGAATGATGGTTAGGGACAAACAGAACAGAAAAAAAAGATGGCTGAAGTGAGACAGGCAGCTGTGGGGAGTGAGTAAGTTCAGCCTGGTTCTAAAGGCACAGTGCTCAGCACTGGAGAGTAGGAATAAAGGAGTTGGAGTGGTAAATCGGTGGAAGTGATCGTGTGTGTGTGTGTGTGTGTTTTTTTTAAAAAAAAAAACAGTACAAGGGCTAAAATTATATCGCAGGTGGTGTTGTGGATGATGAAGAGCAGATGGGATAAAATGCACAGTAAGAAGACTTCACTGCAAAGAGGATGTCTCTACAGCAAAGACAAGGCACGCAAGCATCTGGTTAGGTTTAAAAAAAAAATGTTTACTGTAATGCTATATAAAATCATGGACTAGGCCAAAGCAGGATATGGAGCACCCTAAAAGTTTTTTTTTTTCAGTTAACAAAACAGATGGTGAAAAAATAAAGATTTTACAGATTTTAAAGATATAGTTGCACTAAAACATGGTTTAATCCCAATTACCGGGATTTAACATTTAACCATAAAAGAACAATACGGATACCACCAGTCCAGGGCCGGTCCAAGCCTTTATCAGAAACACTAAGCAGAATTTAGTTTGGTGTCTCCACAAAATTTAAAAATCAAAAAACAATGCCATTTCACACACTCGTTGAGGCCCCCTGGTGGTCACAGAGTTCCTAAGCAGCCATTTGGTTAGCTTCTGCTTATGGACTGATTCTGCACCAGCTTTCAAACAGTTAAACTTTTGTTCTGACCGTGGCTATACTGTACTGTAATTTTTGTTCCTGGTGCACACATCTTCTTCTTCTCCTTTCGGATGCTCCCTTTAGGAGTCGCTACAGCTCTTCTCCATACTACCCTGTCCTTTCCATCTGCCTCTGTCACCCCAACTATTTGCATGTCTTTTCTCACCACATCCATAAACCTCCTTCTTGGTCTTCCTCTTTTCCTCCTGCCCAACACCTCCATCCTCCTCCTCCTCCCTCACCTTGTCTCCAAAACATCCTACATGTGCCGTCCCCTTAATGTTATTTCTAACTGCCTGGTGCGCAGATAACACTTTATTATCTTCACCATTGAATGTATCGACTCGAGGTAAGGTCGACATTTCCAATCTATTTCTGCAGACAAAAAAAACTAGTAACACTATTTAAAATGTGCTTTACACCAGTACGTCTAAACACTGACTGTTACGTCGGATTAAATAAGTGGTTTCGGCGTAACGAATAACCTGAAGATGACGAGCGTTTTGCTTTACAATCAGCTGTTTGTAATAATCCCTTGTTAACATAACTCAACACACGAATGTAGTGACTAACACTGTAGAAATGGCTGTGAGGGCACAGTGATGCAGAGTCAATGGATAAAGATAAAACATACAACCCCCCCCCCCCAAAAAAAAGGCTCTGAGCGTGTCAGAGCATGTAAACTGGCACTTGCAGTGATCATGCAGGGTAGCATGATGAACACACAGTTGATTAGCTCAAGCCAGTAATCAAACTATACAGTCAGAGATTAGACTGATCATCGTCTGAGTACACGCAGGAGGCAGGATTTATTCGGCTGATGAACAACCAGTAAAATCGGTTAGATACTTTGTCATATGAGGTTTATGTACTGTAAATTAAAAAATAACCTCCTGTCCTGGAGAAAAAGTATGTTACCATCCAGTTCAATTA
This sequence comes from Pseudolaguvia tuberculata, assembly GCA_026260255.1. Taxonomy (NCBI): domain Eukaryota; kingdom Metazoa; phylum Chordata; class Actinopteri; order Siluriformes; family Sisoridae; genus Pseudolaguvia; species Pseudolaguvia tuberculata. The sequence goes on from JAOTRA010000029.1 coordinate 13,377,985, forward strand.
GTTCCTTTTCCAGGGTTGGAAATAATGGAAAGAGAGCAGGAACAGGGCTCATGTGGTGGCTTTTCTCCACAACTGCTACATAAGGTGTTATTTCCCAGGAAAGACGGTGATCTTGCCTGCTTTGGCCAACCGCTCAATGATCTGCGCCTCATAATCCGCATCATGGACACCTGTTTTACGGAATTCTCCAGAATAGCGGTTCTGTTCCCAGTAGTGGTGCCAGTTCCCCCGACTATCTGCTCCGAAGCCGAATACGTTTACCTAAACCAAAACAGAGAAGAAATCATACACTCGACTCCAAGCCTTTCTGTAAGCAGGGTTAGTGGGTGACAAGGAGATAAAACCTATTTATTTTTATTCATTCATTCATTCCGTCAGTCATCTTACCCTCTTATTCCATTATTCAGGATCACGGGGGTTTGCTGCTACCTATCCCAGCACGCATAGAGCAAGAGGCCTTAGACAGGCCACCAATCCATCACAGGGCACACACTCATTCACTCCTACGGGCAATTTAGAATCACCAATCAACCTAATGTACATGTTCTTGGACTAGGGAGGAAACCCACAAAAGCGTGGGGAGAACATGCAAATTACACACTGAAAGATCCCCAGCCCCAGAATCAAACCTGGTAGTTGATTGTTGTTGTGAGGCGACCGTGCAGTCTACTACGCCACCATGCCGCTCCCTATTTATTTTTATTTTTAAAACTTTTTTATTAATTAATTGTCTTAATATTAGGATTTATTTTGACCAGCATCAGCAGCATGAAAAAACCCCCCCACACAGAACAGTATAAAATTTGAGACTAAGATGATTTCTGTTTAGCCCAGGCTGTCAATTTCATGTAGTGTACAGAATTAGTGATAATAATGTCAATTGATAACATAAAAGGAAATCTTTTAAAATGAAATGATTCTAAATTAAGAGAAGGTCCCGGGTTCGATTCCCTAGCCCCTGGCCGGGGATCTTTTTGTGCAGAGTTTGTTTGTTCTCCTCGCTTTTGCCCTTTGAGAAACAGCTGGGATAGGCTCAAGCAGATACTAATTAGGGCCCCCGAATTAGGGGTAAAGCAAGTGAGGTAGATGAATATAAATATATCCACAATATATTGCCAAAAGTTTTTGTCAGATTCATATACGCTTCCGCTACGAAACGTGGAAGCAGAGAAAATGTCTAGATTTCTTTTGTATGTAATAGATCAGAGGTGTCAAACTCAAATACACAGTGGGGCCAAAATTCAAAACTGGAACAGGAAGAAACTGGAAAATTGAAGTTGCGGGCCAACATCGATATTGATTAAAATAAAAATCTTCCTCCAGATATAACAATGAACCTTATGGACCCAAAGAAGTTTTGCTTAAAAACTGAATATGGAAGAAGAAAAGTTTAATATTAAACTATACATAACATATAACTTAAATATAACTTAATATTACACACATGCAAAATTGAAATTCCATTTAAAAACAAAATAATGGAATTTATTTCTTAAATAAACATTTTATTTGCAGTCTTCTGAATTAAATTTTAACAGAGACCCTTTTATACATGCTAATGATAAATGTAAAAATAGAATAACAATAACAATTAACTAATAAAAATATATTATACTAATAATCAATGAACATGTGTAGGTGTAGCAAGAAAAAGTGGCCAATGTTAATGAAAGCTCAGTTTGTTCCACACTTTGTGGTCTAATGTTGGACTCCTTGGTTATCGCCACTTTAGTAAAGACAAGTGTCCAAAAAGCTCAGATTTTCTGTCTTTCTTTTTGCCATTTTGGGAGGTGTAGCTTGTTGTTATTATGGCCGTTCATTGGTCGTGTCATGGTTGACGCGCCGAAAACACCAACCGAGCATCCTGGGATTTGCAATATTAGCGGTACATGCGCCATATAATACCGGCAGGCCAGCTCTAATAGTCATTTGGTATGGATTCGCGGTATGGATGGATAGAGTTTGACACCTATGACCTAGATTTCACAACTGATACAGATACAATAGCAAATAGTGTAACAATCATAAACAGTTGAAGAGCTATATATATATATAGAGAGAGAGAGAGAGAGAGAGAGAGAGAGAGAGAGAGAGAGAGAGAGAGAGAGATAGATATAGATATAGATAGATATATAGATATTGATCAGTAATTATGAATTGTCTATAAGAGTGGGTGTTTGTAGTTAATCATCTATGTATAGCCCTGTGATGGTCTGGCGACCTGTCCAAGGCATATTGTCATGCCCGGCCCAGATGTCGCCGCTGCCCCGCCCACCTCCAGACCGGAGGTTCGCTCTCGCTCATGCCTTCGTGCCTCGCACACCTGATCTACATTTCTGCTAGATTACTGGCCCTTTAAATAGCGGTGTTTGTCCCCTACTCCCTCGCTCGATTATCGCGCTACTCACCAAAGTCTTGCGTTTTCTAGCTCATTGAAATTTCTTCTGAATCTTGATATCTCGCCTTGTTAGTCTGTTCTGTATTTTTT
>JAOTRA010000029.1:13395262-13411083 GCA_026260255.1 Pseudolaguvia tuberculata
CTATGTGCCTTGTACTTAATTTTCAACTCACAAAAATGTGCACTGAATTTGGACTAATAAAATTTGTAAAGCATTTGGTCCAAAAAGGAGCCATACTGATTAATCACCAGTGCGTGTGTATTATTGATTAAAGATCATTGTGCCCATCTCATAGTATGTGCACCTTTTTTGTTAGTTACCTTTATCAGATTGCCCACCTGGGTGACGATGATGAAGAACCAGAGTTCTCTTCTGCCATGCCTCTGGAGGAAGGAGATACCTTTTTCTTCCAGCCACGACCACTCAAGAACCTGGTCCTTGTAGATGAGCAGGAAAACCTTTCCCCCATCATGTCTTGCCAGGTATGTTGCTGGTATGTGGGCAATCTGTTTCTACACTCCATGAAATCTGATTTACAAGTTCAGTAAATGCTGCAGCTGCAAGTCATTAATGTTTAATGTGACGTTGTAATATTGCCATTTGCCTGTTTTATGCTTAGTTACTTTTGGTTTCCATTCTGCATCTGCATAGAAGGGTTTCCCAAATTTGATTTAATGATCAAATTGTAATATTTATGTAACTACAGGAATAAGCATAAAGTTACATTGAATACAATGAAAAGCATTTTTGAAGGTTTAATAAATAAGTTTAAGCTTATTGTTTTATGTTGAAAACCTGTTTTTAGGTAAAATTGTTGAAACCTTAGTGTGTTCCAATTGAGTGATTCTAATTCTAATCACTCAACTGGACCTACAACTTGGAGTAAGTGTAAAAAGTAATGTTGAATGATGTAAAGTCTTGCATGCTGTATTTCACTTTGTTAAAAACGTGGAGAATATAGTGACTGTGTACGTGTGCAGTTAGGAAGACTGTTAAGCAAGATGAGTAGAAAGGTCAAGTTTTCTGTTTACTTTTAAGATGCTTTACCTTGTATAGTTTACACTGCAGTGCTTTTAATAGAAATAATATTGCACCATATCTTTGCAATAATACCTCTAAAGTAAATCGTGCCTATAAATTGTGGGATTGTTTGTTTTGAAGCAAGCTGTTTTGGTATTTTATATACCAACCCTCCTTATTCATTGTTGTGCATCAGGATAGTAGGGTTCGACTGAGTGCAAAAGCATTGTTTAACTAAAGGACAGTGTAAAACTGCAATTCTGAATTTGGGTGTTTTGTACACTAAACCTGTTTTGTTTTGTCCTTGCAGATTGCTGATTTGGCAAATGAGGACACACCTCAGCTATATGTGGCTTGTGGCAGAGGGCCACGATCTACGCTAAGGGTTCTTAGGCATGGTCTGGAGGTGTGTTAAGTTCAGCTGATTAGTCACCTTAGTGTCCAGGTTTATTAACTTTGTTTATGTTCAATGTATGTCAGTCTGTTTGAATCTCATGCATACATATCTGGCTTGTCAAAATAGATGTGCTTATATATACGTCTAGGTCTCAGAAATGGCTGTGTCTGAGCTTCCTGGTAACCCCAATGCTGTGTGGACTGTGAGACGGCATGTAGAAGGTATATGCCTTTTTATCTTTGCTAAAAAAAGATGCTCTTAATAGAATGCATTGTAGGTAAATGCTATGATCCCATAAAACATATTTCAAACATTCTTGTAACTTTTGAACGTTGATTAGTGTAAAATCAGTAATGTCTAGTTGTAACACTGGTTGGTATGAATCATAATCTCCCATATAAAACAGTATAACAGAAAACAAAGTTTTTCATGAAACATTAGACATGTTGAAGCATCATTGATGGATAGTATTGCAGTTTTAAAGAGGCACTATTCTTAATCATTTTTACCCTTAAAGTTAGATAGGATATATAATTGGTTTTTGCTGAGGTTGTGATCAGGTTGTTAAGATCAAACATTTTCTCTTTACTGCTTGATTGAAACAAAGCAATAGTGGTGATAGTATTTGTCTTAGTGTGACTGTTAACATACAATGGAAATTATGACATGAGCACATCAGTTTATAATTTGACAAAAAAAATTTCACTGTAAACGGCGGATCTTCATTAGACCTTAATCTTGGTCTCAGTTCAAACAAGTTCTGGTTATTAGTGCAAGTCTTACTAAAGGTAGCTACGAATTTAGAACATGTCCAGAACTGGTAATAAAAAAAACTGCATTAGTGTTTAAGTTGGTGGGAATGTTTATTTAGTCATAATGTATAATTGTCAGTATTAATAAAATCTCTGAACTTCATTCTAGATATGAGTCTAGGTCCAAGCAAACCAGTTGCACCAGCTAGCCCAAACATGTTGTTATTCATCTGCAGGCATGACATATAAAGAATATTCAGTGTGTAGTCTCCATGTCAGACCTGCTCTCACTTGCTTAACTATTCAGTGGGTGGTACTCTGCAGAAAAACATTTTCTCTTTAAAGCAACATGCCCTGACCTACTGGTATAATGCACCATGCTGCATTTTTCCCTGCCGGAGAGGATTTTTTGAAATCATGTGATTTTTTTTTTTTTTTTTTTCCCTTCAAACTTACAGTAAGGGGTGCCAAACACAGTTTAGGGAACAGTTAAGGTTGTTAGTATTTGGCAAATTAAAACACATTTGGTTGACAATGCTTAAAGCTAACAATATTGGAGTTTAACTTACTGGTTTTGTAAGAGCTGTCTAATGACACCATAGTTTCCTTGTTGTAGAGCTAAATTACCAACGTCTGTCTTTTCACAGATGAATTTGATGCATACATCATTGTTTCCTTTGTTAACGCAACACTGGTACTCTCAATCGGAGAAACTGTGGAAGAAGTGACTGACTCAGGCTTTTTGGGCACTACCCCAACTCTTTCTTGTTCTCTGCTTGGGGATGATGCGCTGGTGCAGGCAAGTATGATGTTTCTCACCCGCATCTACACTGACACAAAAGCATATCATAGTTGAAGCAATGCCCCTTTTTGTATACAAGATTCACATGTTCAGGCAGATCTTCATGTCTACCTACTCAGTTCTTATGTTGCATAACTGCAGTAACACCTGGGCTTTTTTTTACTAATCCTGACACCACACTTGTTTTGAGATCAGAAGTTTCCGGTGGCAAAAACCTATAATTCCACCCCCATCTATACAGAATACTATTTAGTTATATACCGGTTTAAGGTTAATTTATCCTTTCAATCTTCTATTGCATATTTGGATGCGTCAATAGATGCATAATGACACTCATGCAGGTTCTTTAAACAGTATTGTTTTAGTTGTTTGGCGGTGTGTACACAAGCGCATGATTATGACTAAGATCCACCCAGTAGTTTTTCTCATTAAATCATTTTCCCCCTAATTTATCCTTGTGCCAGTTGATGAAATTTGTGCATCTATTTAATACATCAGGCAGGAGCTTTTCTTTTTTTCAAATTTTTTATTATTTTTTTTAAGCGCCTTCATTAAGATTCTTTTTTTTTTTTCAAACTAGACATCTGATTGCAATTTTATTTTTAATAACATGTTATGTTATTTGATTTCCAGGTCTACCCAGATGGCATTCGTCATATCCGAGCAGATAAGCGTGTGAATGAGTGGAAGACTCCGGGAAAAAAGACAATTGTGCGTTGTGCTGTGAACCAGAGGCAAGTGGTCATTGCCCTGACTGGAGGAGAGCTGGTCTACTTTGAGATGGATCCAGTATGTTGTCTTAAACCTCTTTTTAATCCATTTTCATTTTTAAATATGTAGTTTAACTCCTATTTTGTTTGCAGTCAGGTCAACTGAATGAGTACACCGAGAGAAAAGAGATGTCTGCAGATGTTGTGTGCATGAGTCTTGCAAACGTTCCACCAGGTGAACAGCGTTCACGGTTCTTGGCCGTAGGACTGGTGGATAACACAGTTCGAATTATCTCCTTAGACCCGGCGGTATGCTCTTCATCTTCTAAACATGCACAGTATTAACAGTGCTAGGTGGAACAAGATTTTTAAAATTCTTAAATCCTTAATTTTAGGATTAATGCTATGACTGTTTGAATTGTCGTATAATTCATTATATTCAGTTCTCTGCAATAATGCTGATCAAAAACTTACAAGGGTCTTTTTAGAATTTCACTAATCTGTTGGACAATTCCAATATTTAAATTGGAATGTTTTACATTTCTTAACTTTTCTAAATTAGACAATTTTTACTTAAAGGCAAACATTTTAAGCTCCTTTCTTCTTGCCTGGTGTATAGGATTGTCTACAGCCACTTAGTATGCAGGCTTTGCCGGCACAGCCAGAATCACTGTGTATAGTGGAAATGGGAGGTGTAGAGAAACAAGATGAGTTGGGAGAGAAAGGTTCCATTGGCTTTCTCTACCTTAACATTGGCCTGCAGGTAATAAATCATTTGTTTGTCTGTATAATTCCTAATTGTGTTTTCTAATTAATCTAAAGTTTTTAGCGTCTTCAACTGTCTTTGTTGCAATGACTTGTATTAAATGTCTCATTGTCTGTTTTAGAATGGTGTGTTACTTCGCACTGTGCTGGACCCAGTGACTGGGGACTTGTCTGACACCCGTACAAGATACCTTGGCTCACGACCAGTAAAACTTTTCAGAGTGCGGATGCAGGGTCAGGAGGCTGTAAGTATTGTATTACATCATGTTCTGGTTCTTTTTGATTTTGTTTTTGTAAGGTTTTTTCACGCTCTCTCTTCTGCAGGTGTTGGCCATGTCAAGCCGTTCATGGCTGAGCTACTCGTACCAGTCACGTTTCCATCTGACGCCCCTTTCCTATGAAACTCTGGAGTATGCCTCAGGGTTTGCTTCAGAACAGTGTCCTGAAGGCATTGTGGCCATCTCCACCAACACACTGAGGTAATGCAAACAGTTTTCAACTCACAATAGCATTTCTAATAATTAAGTATAATTGCACCCTGACTAACCCACCACAAATGAGTACACGTCATATACACCAAAACCCAAATTCAGTATCTCAAAATTAGAATATTATTTAAGACCAATACAACAAAAAGATTTTTAGAAATCTTGGCCATCTGAAAAGTATGGGCATGTACAGCACTCTATACTTATTTGGTTCTCCTTTTGCCTGAATAACTGCAGCAATGTGGCAGTCGAGTAGTCTGGCACTGCTCAGGTGTTAGGAAAGCTCAGGTTGCTCTAATGATGACCTTCAGCTCTTCAGTACTCTTGATTTTCTTTGGTGTTACGGTCAGGCAAGTTTGCTGGCCATTTAACAACAGGAGTACCATTTGTCCTTAAACCAAGCACTTTGGTACTGCCACACCTTGAAGTCCTGCCAAGTCTTGTTGGAAAATGAAATCTGCAGATCCATAAAGATGACCTGTCACCCCAAACAATCACCGATTGTGGAGACTTGACACTGGACCTGGACATGGATTCTGTGCCTTTCCTCTCCTTCTCCAGACTGGGACCCTGATTTCTTAAGGAAATAAAAATTTACTTTCATTAGAGAACATAACTTTGGGCCACTTTTTGTCTTTAACCCAGACAAGACGCTTTTGATGCTGTCTGTTCAAGTGGCTTGACACAAGGAATCCCATGTCTTGTATATGTCTGTGCTTGGTAGTTCTTGAAGCACTGACTTCAGCTGTAGTCCACTCATTGAGAATCTGTCCCACGTTTTTGAATTATGTTTGTTTTACAATAATCTCCAAGTTGCGGTTCCCCATTGCTTGTACACTTTTTTGGGGGGGGTTTCCTTCCGACTGCTCCCGTTAGAGGTCGCCACAGCGGATTGCTCTTCTCCACACTACCCCGTCCTATATATCTGCCTCTTTCACCCCAACTACCTGCACATATCTTCCTTCACCACTTCCATAAACCTCATCTTTGGTTTTCTCCTACCTACCACCTCCATCATCAGTATTCTTCTACCAATATACTGCATGTCCCTCCACTGCACATGTCCAAACCATCTCAACCTAGCCTCTCACCTTATCTCCAAAACATCCAACATGCACCGTCCCTCTAATAAACTCAATTCTAATCCTGTCCATCCTCGTCACATCCAATGAAAATCTCAGCATCTTCAACTCTGCCACCTCCAGCTCCTCCTCTTGTCTTTTTGGTTTTTTAGTTATAATCACTAAGATTTAAAAGAAATAAACACTCACTGTCTGTGTGAAATAACTGTGTACATTAATAATGTATGTTTTATGAAATAGCAGAATTGTATTGGCAAAATACTGGTGTAAGTATAGATCATAGAGTAACATTGTTTTAATTATAATTCCCATGTTATGTCAACTGACAAGTGCACTAACAGACAAATAACCTTCAGTTTCTGTTATCACTGCTTTGAGATCTAACTAACAAAAATAATAGTTAATAGTTAATTTTTTTATTAAAAAATGGTTATTTATTTTAACTGTTGGTTTCAGTTTTTGTGTGTGTGCACCTGCACGTCAGACAACCACATGTTGAAATTGTTGGGCTTTTTCTAAGAAACTTCATACCACATGGTGCGTCATAAGAATCTGTGCAAAAAAAGTTCTATTTTTGTGCAACAGTAAAATCCTAAATATTCTCACACTAAAGTTGGTTTATCCTGAAAACTAAGGTACTAAGATATTCTTCCTTTTTGTCACTTGTGACATCCATGTGTTTTAATTGCTAAAAAGTGGTACTTTATTCCTGTTGATAATATTAGTATCTAAGTATTAAACACATTCCAGTACAACAGGTTATATGCATGATGTGCACTTTTAAGATAAATAATTTAATACAGTTAAGTTACCTATTATTTTATACCAATTATAAATTGATGTGAAATGAATTTATATATGAAGGTCTCTTGGCTTTCACCCTATACTGTCACGTGCATTAATAGTTAATAGCATTGCCTGCAAGGTGAGGCATCAGATGGTTAACATGTAGTCTTTAGTGGTTTCTGCAACACTGTCTCTCAATCTCTCCATTTCTCTTGAATGCACACAAACTTAAGCAACATAATTTATTTTATAGACAATGGTGACTTACATAGTTCCAGCTCTGATTTGTTGATTGGAAGACCGTAGTTTAAGCCACACAGCTGCCAGTCTGCCACCGTTGGGTCCTTGAGCGTGACCCTTGATCCTTCCAGCTCTATGGGTGTTGTAGCATGGCTGACCTTGTGTGCTGACCTCAACTTTCTAAGCTGGGATATGCCAAATACATTTTATGCTGTAGAGCAGAGATTCTCGTGTGGGGTGCAAAAAGATCAGAAGGGGAGTACATGATTTCTGTTGATCTACTGCTTTAGAGTATACGTGACCAACCTGTTTTTTGTTTATTTTTTTGTTTAATTGATAGACACTTCTTCCTGATATTCTGTTCGCCTGCTTGCATTGTTAAAAAAATTACATTAAGTCTACTTTCACTTTTGCTTTTCTTCTTCCTCCGACAGAATTTTGGCTCTGGAGAAGCTGGGCGCTGTGTTTAACCAGGTGGCCTTTCCTCTGCAGTACACACCACGCAGATTTGTCATTCATCCAGAGACAAACAACTTGGTCCTCATTGAAACAGACCACAATGCCTACACTGAAGCCACCAAGGCCCAGCGCAAGCAGCAGATGGCAGAGGTGAGAGCACGGGGCGTGTGGGGTGTATAAGGCTTTAAAGTTTTGATGTCCCCAGGCTTCATTAACTGAATGAACACCAATAGTCAATTGGTAGTCAAATAGTCAATGTGTTTATGGTTGTTTGTGTTTAGGTTGGAGATCTGTTTTTCATAGCATCAGTAGCTAATTATGCATGCTCGGTGTGCTGTCAGCTAAGCTACACATAACGTGCTCAAAGGACACTGCCTGGATCACAGCCAAAACAAATAGTGGAAATTCCTAAGTGCTTTTTTCTCCCTCTTTGTAGGAAATGGTTGAGGCTGCTGGAGAGGATGAGAGAGAGCTGGCTGCAGAAATGGCAGCTGCCTTTTTGAACGAGAACCTTCCAGAGGCGATTTTTGGTGCACCAAAGGCAGGCTCAGGACAATGGGCCTCATTGGTGCGCCTGATCAATCCTATTCAGGGCAACACCCTGGATTTGGTTCAGCTTGAGCAGAATGAAGCTGCCTTTAGGTAAACAAAGAGAAATGTTGGAAAAGTACATGACTGGCTGGAAAATAAGATTGTGAAAGCAGAAATATTTGAATGATTGTGTATTAAACCCCCCTCTCTTTCTATTCAGCGTTGCTGTTTGTCACTTTGCTAATGGTGGTGACGACTGGTATGTGTTGGTTGGTGTGGCAAGAGACATGATCCTTAACCCACGCTCAGTTGGCGGTGGCTATATTTATACCTACCGCTTGGTAGGCGAGGGTGAAAAGCTGGAGTTTGTACACAAGGTAAGCTTTTAGGAGAAGCATGAAATTGAATGCAATGTCAATACAATTGACAAACTAAATAAATCTGCTTCTCTAAACTAAAAAACTTTCACACTTGCTGTTATTTTTATGCCTATATAATAGTATATATGATTTCTATTATTGACTGACAGACCCCAGTGGAGGATGTGCCGCTGGCCATTGCTCCATTCCAGGGCAGAGTGTTGGTCGGGGTGGGCAAATTGCTGCGCATCTATGATCTAGGCAAAAAGAAGCTGCTCCGCAAGTGTGAGAACAAGGTAAATAAGTATACAAGGAAAGTCGTTACATTTATTTTAATAAATCAATGTATTATGTACAGTGCTAATTATACAGTCCACAGTTACAAAGCAAACCTGTTGTAGCGCAATGGTGTGCCCCCAGTGATTTAAAACCCATTGACACTCTTAATTGTTAATTCTTTGGTCCTGTTGAAGTCAAATATTTTTGAAAGCAGTCAAGAAATTGTTTAAACTTATTTCTTACTGTTGCTGCCAGGATTTAGACAAGCTATGTAAAAAGTGCAAGTGTTTTTCATCTGTGCATTGTCATTCCATAAAGGCATAATCATATCTGCTATCAGGTATGTTAAATTTTGTTGCAAAATTTTCATTATCCCATTAGTTACTTCCCCAATAATCTAACTGCCACAAGACGGCAAATATAGAAAAAAAAGACTGTTAGTCAGCTGGTCATCTTGGTATCACCTGTTTTGACTTTATCCATTTTCTATTTACTCATGATTTGTAACCACACATCTTTCCCAACTAATCTGCGACTCTGTTTTGCATATTCCTGTAGCATGTTCCTAACCTGGTAACTGGCATTCACACCCTTGGCCAGCGTGTAGTTGTGTCCGACATACAAGAAAGTCTGTTCTGGGTGCGTTATAAACGCAACGAAAACCAGCTCATCATTTTTGCTGACGACACAAACCCACGCTGGGTCACCACTGCCTGTCTGCTTGACTATGACACCATGGCTACAGCTGACAAGTTTGGGAATATTACTATTGTGAGTACTGCATCCATAAGTTGCAGCTAAACTAAATCATTTTGTTTTAGGTAATATTTTTTTCAAAATTTAAGACTGATTTCATATTGTTTAACATCATTTGCCAGGTTCGTCTTCCACCAAACACCAGTGATGATGTGGATGAGGACCCCACAGGAAATAAAGCATTGTGGGACAGAGGACTGCTCAATGGAGCCTCCCAAAAGGTACTAGCTTTTTACTCGCACGCTGATGTCCTGGCATGGGAAAATTGCACCAGACAAACATCTATGATCCTGTTTGTTTGTGTCTAGCTGGTGGTCACTTTAAAACATACCCAAGCATTCAGACCGGTTAGCTTTGGTCTGTGCTGTGGTCAGTTTCTAAAGACCCCAAACCACGTTTCTCCACATGCCAGACGTTATGAGTTAATCAGTTTTCTAGAAATGCTTAGGTGGACATAAGGGAAATTCCCATTGTGCCCCAATGACTTGTTGGGAATTTATAAACATGCCAAGACTCTGTGTAAGCAAGGGAGAGGACGCAAGGATGTTGGCTTTGGCTTATTGATGGGCCTCTTGCTTGTTTGTGCTAAAAACTTACATTAACTAATCACCAATCTGGTTTATATTAACAGTTTTGTTGGTGGACTAATCTACAGACACTGATGGCCAGTTGACCGGAGCATTCTTGCACTGTTTAATTCTGTTCTAGGCTGATGTCATTATGAACTACCACATAGGAGAAACTGTTCTGTCACTGCAGAAGACCACACTTATCCCTGGAGGCTCAGAGTCACTAGTGTACACCACTCTGTCAGGTGGCATTGGGATACTTGTACCCTTTACCTCTCATGAGGTATGTTTTTATTCCATTTTTTAAAATAAATTAATGGTGTTTACACAAACTTATTTATGAACAATTAATATGCATATATATACACATACATTGCAGATAGTGTATATGTACGTATACATGCATACATAATAGCTAATGTGTACTTGTAATACATTTTTAATAAGCAAATGAATATTTTCTGTTCCTTTTAGGACCATGACTTCTTCCAGCACTTAGAAATGCACATGCGTTCTGAGTTTCCTCCCCTTTGTGGCAGAGACCATCTAAGCTTCCGTTCTTATTACTTCCCTGTAAAGGTTTGTATACGTTTAGATTTTTTGGTGGAAGTGCTTCTGTTTCTTAGTACAATTAAATGTGGGGTGATAAAGTACATTTTGATGCTCTACTGGTTATATATACAACAACACTGGGTGTCAAAGTTTTAAGATGCAGCACTGGTTTCATTCTTTTGCTGCTATTCATTGGTGTCTAGAATACATAGCAAACACCTTAATCATTAAACCATGTGTAACGCTTGCTTTAATACACATTGTGTGTCTTCACTGTTTTCTGTTGCAGAATGTAATTGATGGTGATCTGTGTGAGCAGTTTAACTCTATGGATCCCCATAAACAGAAAAGTGTTGCTGAAGAGTTAGACCGCACTCCTCCAGAAGTGTCTAAAAAACTGGAAGACATTCGCACACGTTATGCTTTTTAAAATCCTGGTCAACTTTCTCTACAAGAAGCATTTTACACCAGGGAGTTTCTGCCATGTACGAGTGTGTTGTATATTTCACAATGTTGTACACAAACCATTAGACAGGTGTCCTTCGAGCAGAGAACTTCAGCTGAAGCTTTCCATTCCAAGGATTTATTTGTGGCTTGAAAGGCACAAGCGTGTTGAGTTGAACATGTTGGGCAATATTTTTGTGCTGCCAGTAAATGTCTGATTTTTATTGTGTAGAATAATATTTCAGATGTAATAACATGTTTTTGTTGAAGGATGAAAAATAGTACTGCTTTTACATGCAATTGTTCCAAATGATGGTAAATTTGCAAATTGGCTGTAGCGGTCTTTACAGAGGAACAGTGGGGGGGGGGGGTTCCTTCAAACCTTTTGCCTGTATCAAATCTAAACTTTTTTTTTTTTTTTTTTTTACTTAAAAAAAATTACTTTGTAAAATTGTTGATGGAATTTTGTAAATAAATTTTTTAAATTAAATGTATTTTTCTCCTTGTTTGTCTTTAGGCTTAGAATAAGTCATGTAAAGACGAATGCCTCCCCTATTAACACTCTCATCCCTTCAATGAAAGGTGCCTCTTTCTTTTGTGGAGTAAAGTCTTAGGAATGGCTGTCAGATTGATTAATTTCAGATAATATATTTACCCCACTCAGCTTGAGCGGTGTGTGTGTATAGCAGTGCGGTTCAGGGTTCTTGGTTCCATTACCAGGCAAGAGGTCTGTATGTTAGGTTGATTGGTACCCCAGGACTTGCAGACCTATCCAGGGTGTGCCAGGGATAGGCTCCAGTAGATTCCTGTGACCCTGAATTGAGAGGGTGAACAAAGGTGTTGGGTGTGTGTGACATGAATTTCATGTAACTTGTCAGTATTGTCAAGAATTGCTTGGTGAATAACGTTGAAATCTGTTAAATTAGTGTTGTTGTGTTTAATGATCTGGATGTCAGGATTCTGATCATTCTTAATATGATGTTTGAATCCTAAACTATTTGATTATTATTTAACACTTAAGATTTCATTATTCAAATATAATTTTCAGTCCAGTATCTATTTGTAGCTACTGGTGTATCCACTTTGTTCTGGTTAGGATCATGATGGATGAACATGAGATGGAAATTCCCTGTGTGTAAAATCCCAGCCCATCCTAGACCTCCATGGAACACGTCTATATGTTTTTGTTTAACAGAGCCGGTCTGCCTTGCATGTCTTTCTGGGAGGTGGTTCGGAAAACTGGACGAAACTGTGAGTATATGATTTTCATATTCATTCATTCATTTTTCAGCTTACCTGCTTATTCCCTAATTCGGGGTCATGGGGGTCTACTGGAGCCTACCCCAGCGCACATAGGACGAGAGGCAGGGGTACACCCTGGACAGTTCACCAGTCCATCGCAGGGCCACACACATGAACAACCAAACACACACTTATGGGAAATTTAGAATCACCAATCAATTTCAGCTGCAGGGAAACCTCCCAATCATTCAATGGGATCACAGGGGCCTATCCCAGTGCACATGGGGGTACATCCTAGTTGCCAATCCATCACAGGGCCACACATATACAAACAACCACACACACTCCAATTGGCAATGTAGAATCACCAATCAACCTACTGTACATATTTTTGGACTGTGGGAGGAAACTGGAGTACAGGGAGAACATGCAAACTGCACACAGAAAGATCCTAGCAAACCCAGGACCTTTTTGCTCTGAGGTGGTCATTTACCCACTCTACCACCACTCTAAGCCACTCTCATATTCTCAGTGATACATGAGATAAATGTGATTCACTGCCAGATGCTGTTAATGTTAATGGATTCCATAAACTTCTGACTTAATGACTGTATTATTTTCAGAAAGTAGCCAAATAGCTGATTGTGCGTTAGACCTCATTTTTTGTTTACCTGTTTTCTAGCCTTGCATGACTTCAGTCCCGCCCCCAACCTGTTATGGACCATCTAATGTTTTTCCCACAGCTGGATTTTAAAAGGATTGTATCACCAATATCAGATCATGTGGTGACACAATGCATGTTTACAGAAGATCAACCAAAAGTGTTAAGGCTGATAACAGAAGCCTAAATGAAACCAGTTTATAGCTAAATCTTCATAGGAGTGTGAAGCAGAAGAACAAAAAAGAAAGAAAAAAAATTAATAAAGACTTTGGCATGTTTGGAAAATGAAATCAAAAACAACGAAAAAAGAATTTTCACTCCTTTGGGCAATTTAGAATCACCCATCAACCAAATGTACATATTTTTGGACTGTGGGAGGAAACTGGAGTACCTGGAGGAAACCCAGACAAGCGCAGAGAAAACGTGCAAACGCCGCACAGAAACTGCCTATATAAGTAAATGTTGGTGTGTGTGTGTGTGTGGTTGCTCGTCTATGTGTGGCCCTGCGATGGACTGGTGACCTGTATAGGGTGTACACCTGCCTCTCGCCCTATGTGCGCAGTGATAGGCTACAAGAGGATTGGAGTGAATGAATGAATGAAAGCATTATAATATATAAATAATAAGAGCTTTGGATGGTTGAAATTCTTTCCATTAGTGTTTGGGCATTTGGCAATAAATATCTATTCGGAACACCAGTAGTAATTATCGGTTAATAAACTTGTTGAAGGAGGGGGGGTTAAGTGGTTAGCACGGTCGATTCACAACGAGAAAGTTCGATTCCCAGGCCGGGGATCTTTCTGTTCTCCTTGCGCTTTTGTGGGTTTCCTCAGGGGACTCCGGTTTTCTCCCATCGTTTGGTGAGTCTAAATTACCCATAGGTTTGTTTGTGTGTGTGTGTGTATGTGTGGCCCTGTGATGGACTGGCGAACTGTCCGGGGTGTACCCCTTACCTCTCGCCTTATGTGCGCTGGGATGCGCAACAAATAAGCAGGTAAGAAGATGAATGAATGAATGAATGAATGTTGCTGAGGGATAATTGTGTGGATTATTCTGCCCGTTTCCCCTCGGGAATGACGCCACGCTCTTTTTCATTCATGTTTTTCCCTCTGGGTTTTCCCAGTTATCATCATGTTTAGTGTTGCACGGGGTTTTGGTGTGAGTTAAGGACTGTGGAATCTCCCTCCAGTCCACTTTCGGGCTTCTGGTAGAACTTTCAAAGTCGCAGGAAAGGAATTAGTGTGGATTATCAACGTTTCCTCAGGAAACTCCAGCCGCCAGCCTGTGGTTTGGCCTTTGGACGGTCAAACTGAGTGTATATGTGAGATAGGAACAGACAGGCAGACAGACAGACAGACAGGCAGACATACGTTGCCCACTTCAAGTAGCCTCACAAAATAGCGTTTTAAGAAACTTTGCCCAGCTTGACATTCTGAGCAGCTTCTAAACCGCAATGAATGCGAGGAAAGAATTAGTAATGCGGGCAGGTGGGCGTCTGCGGGGAGCCGGCGGCTTGCGGAGACAGCGAGGTGTGTGTGTGTTTGGGGGGAGGGGGGTGTACACACTAATATGAGGGTCGATGAGATTGTTTGGTTTGTCTGCTGTTTGAAATCGACCGAAGAACTAGAACAATGAGGAAACTGCAACAAAAGGCATGATACCGGATTCAAAGCCTCTGTGTCTAACAGTAAACATGTTGGTAAGCAGAAGTCATATGCATTCATTCATTCATTCATTCATTCATTCATTCATTCATTCATCTTACCCGCTTATTCCCTAATTCGGCAACCAACCCCTCACTTACATTCACTCCTCTGGCCAATTTAGAATGACCTAAATCAACCTAATGTACATGTTTTTGGACTGGGGGAGGAAACCAGAGTACCCGGAGTACTACAAACTCAGCACAGAAAGAACGGTAGTGACTACTGATGGGCCCCTGAGCAAGGCCCTTAACCTTAATTGCTCTGTAAGTCGTTTTGATATGTACGTCTGATATAAAAATCATATAAATATAAATTATTAACATTGTTACATTGTTAAACTCATTAAAGCAGAAAGTCTTAGTTATTCAAAGTGATTTTCTTTTCTTTTCTTTATTACCACTGAGCAACAGTGGGTTAAGGGTCTGTCTCACTATATGTTTAAGGTATGGACACACACACACACACACACACACACAATGACTGCTGTTTTGAAAAGGGGTTTTCACTTATATGGTAGCTCTTCATTGTTGAAACTCCTTTAAAATATTTAATACAGATGTGAAACAAAAAAATACATTAAAAACAAGAATTTTTATATGATGATCGAGAAGATTGACACAACATGCAGTTGTATTTATTATTTACTTAGTTAGTTTTCATTTAACCTTTGTTGTGGTCCCCTATTCCCTAATCACAAAAAACTTTATAAGAGTAATAGAAATGTGTGAGAACAAATCAATAATAATAATAATAACAAACTTTGTGGGTTGTATGAGCCTGGAAACTTTTGTCTGGAGTTCCCCATACACTTCTCATGCACTTTGACGGAAAGATGCACTTTACATAGAAGCCCATGTGTGATAATACAGGACATTGTGTAATAAACATGTAATAAGATGGAAAAGTTGTAAGGTTTAGTAGAAACCATATTGTGGTCTATGAATATCTGAACATAATCTAAGAGATATAAACAGTAGGAATCCAAAATTATTCCTCATTGAGACTGTGAATAAAAAGCAATAAGCTGTTTTATATAAACTAAATAAAATAGTCAGGTTTAGGGTAAGGATTATAAATAATGTACGGATCTCCTGGTGAACCTGAATTAATCCATCCCAAATCACCAAAACACAAATTCAGGGCATGCTTTCACATGTTTTTCCATCATGTGACTGTGAGTCATGTTTACCTCAGACTGTCCAAGACTCATGTTTATTACAAAGTAGAATAGCAGTGAGGTAATATTATATAAAAACAAAACAAAACACAATTATTTAGTCTTACCTCTGGCATTTTTTTAAATTAATGAAGCTTCTTTGAAAACATTAGACATTAGATAGATAGATAGATAGATAGATAGAT
>JAOTRA010000029.1:13429732-13443204 GCA_026260255.1 Pseudolaguvia tuberculata
AAGGAAAGATTCTGGAGTGAGTTAGATGGAGTGGTGGAGAGTGTAGCTAGGCATGAAAGATTGGTGATAGGAGCAGAACTAAAACTACAAGGCGAGAAAAATCTAGTTTCTGATCTATACACTCACCTAAAGGCTTTCAGATCAAACCTTCAGATCTTGTTTTTGGAACAAGTACAGGCCAACAACTTGGTCTTTATGACTGAAGCAACAGCTGAATTCCCCACGTCATTTGAATGCAAGATCGTCAAAGACCTCCAGCTGCAGTTTCAGGAGTGCTTTTCTGGTGGTTATCAATTCAAAGGCAGAAGAAGTGAAACTGTTTCAACACCCGTTTGAAGCAGATGTGGCCCTGATGAACTGTAGCTGAAGGTCACTGAGTTGCAAACAAATGACCTCCTTAGGGACAAGTTCAAAGAAGAACTGGTTGGTTTTACCTTTCAATCTTTGGAACAACATACTTGTGTGAACAAACATTTTCAAGAATGAAATATGTAAAGAACAATTTGAGAACAATCAAATTTAAAGCCAGAAATGTCTGCTATTTTGGCATCCAGGAAACAGTTTCACCATTTCCACTAATATACTTCATGTGTAGTGTATCAATGTGTTATTAAATAATAACTGAATACAATAATATTAAATAAATAATTAAAAACAAAATCTTATGTTTTGATTTTTTTTTATCTGGACTTTGAGTGTGTAGTTGGCCCCCAAGTTGCTGTTTGATAGATAATGCGGCCCTTGTGTTGAAAAGTTTGGACATCCCTTGCTTAGGGTGACCTATAAGAGTGAAAGAAGTTGCACCAGGTATACAATATTTTGTGCTGGAAAGGTAACCTGAAAGAGATTGGAGACTGTAAAGGGATGGCAGGGGATAAAGTAGCTAAATAGCATTGGATGGTGGTCTGTAGGATGGCTTTGGTGTTTAGGAAGAAGAGGAAGAGAGAGGATAGAAAAGAGAATAAGATTGTGGAAGGAGAAAGACTATTGTGAGATTCAGGGAGGAGGTCAGACAGGGGCTCGTTGGTGTCGAAGAATTGTTGAACGATTGGGTAACGACTGCATAAGTGATAAGGGTGACAGCTAGGGAGGTACTGGGTGTAAAGTCTGGAAAGGGAAAGGAAGACAAAGACGTGTTAAGAAAAAGGCACATGAGGAGCTGTTTGAGAAGTTGGACACTAAGGAGGAAAAGAAGCCAGAGAGACGGAGCTGGGAAGGATGTACTGCAAGTTAGAGCGATTAAAGGATACAGATGGGATGAATGTGTTGAGAATTTGAAGAATTTTGAGCGGATGAATGCGGAAAATCAAAGAGAGAGAAGGTTGGATGATGTGGAGCAGGAACTGGATAGGATTAGTAAGGCAGTTAGTAATGAAGTGAGAACAACTATTAAGAGGATGAAGACTGAAAAGGCGGTTGGACCACATGAAATTCCAGTAAAAGCGTGGAGATGTTTAGAAAACATGGCAGTGTACTTTCTGATTAAATTGTTTAACAGGATTTTGGAAGGTGGGAGGACACCTGAGGAATGGAGAAGGAGTGTTTTGGTACCGAGTTTTAAGAATAAGGGAGATGTGCAGATGTGCAGTAAGAATAAAGTTAATCTGTCACTTTAATAAAGTTACGGGAAAGTGTAGTAGAAGCTAGGCTGAGGGAAGCCTTCTGTGAGCAACAGTTTGATTTCATGCCGAGGAAGAGTACTACAGATGCAATCTTTGCTTTGAGGATGTTGATGGAGAAGTATAGAGAAGGCCAGAAGGAGTTGCATTGTGTGTTTGTGGATCTGGAGAAATCGTATGACAGGGTTCCGAGAGAGGAGCTGTGGTATTGTTTGAGGAAGTCAGGTGTAGCAGAGAAGAATGTGAGGGTGGTGCAGGATGGCGCCTATAGGATGTTCTGGAGACAAGGTGAGGAAGGCTAGATTGGGATGGTTTGGACATACAGAGGAGGGACATACAGTATATTGGTAGACAAATGCTGAGGATGGAGGTGCCGGGCAGGAAGAAAAGAGGAAGACCAAGGAGGAGATTTATAGATGTGGCGAGGGAAGACATGCAGGTAGTTGGGGTGAATGAGGCAGATGTCGAGGACAGGGTAGTGAAGAAGAGTGATCCGCTGTGGGGAGTGGCCCGTAAGGGGGCCGAACATTTTTACGCTGGATGCTTTCCTAATGCAACCCTCACAAGGATGCACTGGCTTATGCCACCCTAATGGCTGGGTTTTAATGAGCAATTTAGACTCACCAATCCACCTTTGGAAAGTGGTAGGAAACCAAACTGTAACTGTAGTTCGATTCCCAGCCCTGACAAGCAACCACTGTTGAGCAAGGCCCTTAACCCTCAGTTGCTTAGTTGTACAAAAAAGTGATACAATTTAAGTCGCTTTGGATAAGAGCGTCAAATGATGTAAATGTACCCCGAGACCTTCTTGTTGTACGGCGACCGTGCTAATCACAACGCCACCACGTCTGCTTCTGATCTTTATATTAAATTATTGTTATCAAAACTGGGATGAGTCAGAGAAAGGTTTAGAGGATATCTCACTAGTTCCTATGCTACATATTTACAAATACAGTGGGGAACATAGAGACCAGGAAACAATGCTGGATTATGACCAAAAAAATCAGACCTGGCATTTTGGTCCAGACCGGTCCACTACTTCTTCGTCTTCTTTGTTTTCTCCTTTTTGCTGCTTGGCCCCTTAGAAAGGCTTTCAACCTTATTTTTATAATGTGGTATTCTGCTTTCTATACCTTTTTTTAAAATAGTTGGTTTTTGAATATTTAAAGAGAGGAAGACGAGAAGAAGAAACAGTTTTATTAAATCAGTTAATTCGTGTTGCTGTGTATTCCTGCAGCATCGGAACAGCAGGTCTTGCAGTCCAGGTAGTGGGCAGTAACTGGCCAAAACCGCATTTCACGCTGCTTATCACTGGATTGTGTCGCTTCCGTGTGACCCAGCTGCTGAAAGAGAAACCGTTCCCCGTGGCTGTTGTGGAACAACTGGACAAACTAGAGCAATACACAGAGGGACAACAGCTGGATGGAGACCTAGGAGAACTTTCTCAAAAGTTCTACCAGGCTGCAGTGCAGGTGATATAGATAGACAATCACAACCCATTCATTTCTTTTTATTAATTTTGTGCTGCTTTCTCTTGCCTCGTTTCTTTTTTGTGGTGTATCGATTAGGTTGTCAATCTTTTAATTATATAACAAGGATGTAGGTTTTATTTTCCAAAATAAATTACACCCCATTTCTGTTACATCATTTAATTACTAATTATGATATTAAAGAACCGGCCCAGGGATCTTTCTGTGCCTAGTTTGCATGTTTTCCCCGAGCTTGCGTGGGTTTCCTCCGGGTCCTCCGGTTTCCTCCCACAGTCCAAAAACATGCAGATTAGGTGGATTGGTGATTGTAAATTGTCCATAGGAGTGAATGTGAGTGTGAATGGTTGTTTCTCTATGTGTATTGCCCTGAGATGGGCTGGTGACACGTCCAGGGTGTACCCCCGCCTCTCGCCCTGTGTGCTGGGATAGGCGCAGCAGACCCTTGTGACCTTGAATTAGGGAATAAGCCGGTAAGAAGATGAATGAATGAATGAATAATACTCAATGTAAGAGTATTAGTTAATTAAAACATAGACATTGTTTTGTTTATCTTTTATTTAATTTATTGTATTATTAAATTATATATTGTAATAATAACAACATTGTATCTGTCCAGCTGGTGGGAATGTTGGATATGTCAGTTCCTGTTGTAGCGAAATTGAGGCGACTGTTGGATAGTCTACCCAGAGAAACCCTGCCTGACGTGCTTGCCTCCATGATCCGCACCTCCAACACAGAAAAGCTGCAGGTACAGGTTTTCACTCTGTTCAGACTGAGTTAATCAGCCTTTTGTATTGTTCAAGATAATTTCAATTATATTATTTAGTTGTACCTGGTGATCTTTAAAAAACATAGCATCCAACATGTTGCTTTCACTTCTTTCTGTCATTTCTGCACATTATTTGATATTGCACATGTATATTGCACATAGTTTACTAACAGTCGTTTATTGTGAATTGGGTATAATGGTGTTTCGCTCACACCTATATGTGAAACCTCCTGGTGTTCTGTGGTGATGTTAGGTGCTGAATGCAGTAGATTTGGAGGAGCGATTCAAAAAAACTCTTCCTATGCTCACCAGACAAATTGAAGGCCTTAAATTGTTGCAAAAGACCCGTAAACCGAAACCTGATGATGAAAAGAGGGTAGGTCTGTCTGTGCTCACTTTATATGCTATATATAACTCCTTTGTTTTTTTTTTTACTCTTGCGTAGAGGCATTTAAATGCTTTGTCCTTTAGGTACTGGTTATGCGCAAAGGTGGAGTGTTCCCCGGGCGTCAGTTCTCTCTTGAGGAGGAAGGTGAGGATGAAGATGGTGATGACATGACTGCACTAGAGAGGAAAGTGAATGAGGCAGCAATGCCTGAGTCTGCCCTGCGTGTATGTCTAAAGGAACTGAAGCGGTATGTACAGCCTGAACACTTCCTTTTCAGCTTTATGAAAGTTTTTATAAATACCAAGTAACATAAAAATAATGTTTTGCAACATAACAAATACACTGACACAAATTGCATGTAATGGAATAAAATATGTTTCTATAAATTAATTGTTATGAGACAAACAGTATGCAAATAATCTGTACGTAAATAATAGAAGCTTTGTGCAGCTGTATGTTAAACAACATGATCGGGCTTAAGGTTATTCAGAAATATACTCTATATACTCACTAGAGTCTAAACTGGTGCTGGGTAAAAACCTAAAGAATTAAAGTAAATTACACACACAAAATTTCTTTGTGAGCATTTTCATCTTTGTGAGTTTTAAATCATATTATGTCACATTATAATATAGAAGGGTATAATTCATATAATAGTTGAGTATAGTATAGTATAGTATCCAGTGCCATGTACAGTCTACCGTGCCATATTGTCATTTTATAACCAGTGTACTCCACAAACTGGAAGAGTAGCAAGACAAAATAGGTCCTGTTTGCAGTTTGCCACATGCCATGTAGGAGAAAGAACAAACATGTAGGGGAAGGTGCTCTGGTCAGATCAGTCCAAAGTCCAACATTTTGGCTTAAATGCAAAGGGCTTTCTATGGTAAAAAAAAAAAAAAAAAAGAACACTGCTGATGACCCTGAGCTCACCATCCCTACTGTGAAATTTCATGCTGTAGGGTTGCTTTTCCTCAGCAGGTACAGGGTTGATGGGTGGTGCTAAATACAATGCAATCCTAGAGGAAAACATGTCTGCAAAAGGCTTAAGACTGGGGTGGATATTTGGCTCCCAGCTAAAAAATAACTGTAAGCACAAAGCCAGCGTGACAGTGGATTGGTTTGGATCAAAGAATATTCATGTGTTGGAATATCCCAGTTAATAACCAGACATGAATCACATTGAGCTTCTGCAAAAAGACTTAAACATGTTTACAGATGCTCCCCATCCAGTCTGGCTGTGCTTGAGCTATTTTGCAAATTCCAGTGTCTAGATATGCAAAGCTGGCAGAAACACATACACCAAAAACACTTGCCGTTGTAATTGCAGTGAGAGGTAGCTCTACAAAATATTGGGAGCTGAATAAAAATGCAAATAATTTTTCCATTGTGTTCCAGTTCACAATTATGTGCTACTTTGTGTTGGTTTATTAAACCTCAAAGAAAAACATTTACGCTTGTGGTTGTAAAGTGACAAGATGTGAAATAGTTTAGGTTTTTCAAGCCAATGTATAGTCGAGATTAATTAATTAGTTGTCAAAGAAATAATTGGGATTATACCTGCTTTGGGTCTTTCACGATTAATTGTTTGTTTTGTTTGTGAAAAACAATAATCCTTTAAAAAACGACTCAATGTATATTATAACACCTCCAATCCGTGCCTTATTAACGCTCTACTGGAAATATTTTAATATAAATAATAGTATGAAAATATATATATATTGTGCCCTGTCAATGGTGTGTATCTGTTTGGCAACATACAAATGAATTCATTTTCTATGCAATTGCATTATGGGTCATTTTACATGAGTTAAGCTAGTGATGGATTGGTATTGAATCTAACTTGAAGCTTAAGAAAACCACTACAGCTCCCTCTAGTGGCTAATAAAAATGTGCGATAATTACAGTTGTATTCAACGATTGATGTCAGGTGAAATAACTATCATGCGATTATGTAATTGTGACAGTATATTGAAAAGTGGTAGCTTAATGATCAGGCTGTTGCAATGTTTTTGCATGGTAATATTTTTATTTTTAATAACAGTAATATTTTTTTGCTCGAATTCTGTTGTGTATGTATATAGTCTGAGAAAGATGCCCCAGTCCATGCCAGAGTATGCACTCACTCGCAACTACCTGGAGCTCATGGTGGAACTGCCATGGAGCAAAAGTACCAAAGGTAAGAAACTAATTAATTCATTATCTTTTACTAATAAATAAGGACGGAAAGCATCAACAAAATAACATTATAACGTGACTTCACTGGATGTATTGGATGTAAGAAAAAATCGCTGAAATAAATGAATGACACATTGATCTGGTTCTTCATCTTGAAGTTGTTGTTGTTTTTTCATGATGCCAAACTAACTGACTGATTAATGGATGACAGTTTTATTATGTCTATCATATTGTCAGATAAGTGTGTCATCAGTCATTTATCTTTCCTTTCTTAAATAAAAAAGATAAACAGCTTGTCACATTACAAATTTAAACCCACAAGCCTATAACTATTAAAGGTATTAAAGTGTCAGCAGTAAAGCTATTTTTTCTGAGCAGTTCGGTGTTAAGGGCCTCGCTCAGGGGCCCAGTGCTGGTTGTGTTGGGAATTAAACTCACTATCCTTTGATCAGCTGTCCACCACCACTACCAGTATAAATAGATAGTTTTTGAATTGAGCATTTTGTAATTTTTTTGTGAATTATATATAGTACATTAAACATTCACTCTTTGTATCTGGAGGTCACATTGGTTTAAAAAAGGTAAATATCTGGTTGGGTAATGTGTTGAAAATAAGGAGGGATGGCGCTGTGCTGGAAGTTACAATGGTTCTAAAGCCTTCGTTTGACCAAAATTACTAGTGGTTCTTCTGAAGGTAATTCAAGTCAATTTTATTTATATAGCGCTTTTTATAATTGACATCGTCTCAAAGCAGGTTAACAGAATGAATGATAGTTCTGACAGTTTGTCCCTGATAAACATGTCGCGGGTGACGGTGGCAAGGAATAACTCCCTAGAGTGGGATTAGGAAGAAACCCTGAGAGGAACCGTCCTCAGTTGGGTTGAACAGAAACAAAAATGTGTGTAATATACGTTTTGTGTTTGTTTTATGCCCACAAGGGGGAGCACTCTCCTACATATTAGTACTTTTTTCACTTAAGAAGGAAAAAAACTCAGCCAAACCCAGATTTTCCTTGACTGCTGTACACGAGGAATTTATGATATTGTGCAACTGTCCTACCCTGACTACACACACTAATCCGAGAGGAAGGGTTATGTTGACTTGTGATGTTCTTTGCTACACATAACCCACAGGGGTGCCAACACTTTCTGCCTTTGATGATGCATAAAAAAAAACCATCCACAGACCACAGGAATGGTATAACAGTATTACAGTGTAACACTTTAGTGGATGTTAAACCGTCACATTGTGGTGTACCTTGAAAGCGTTAAATGGCACATGCCTAGACAGCACTGCATGAAGAGGTTCAAATTTCTTAGAAAGGATGAACAGATACAGATTTTTTTTAATCCCACAGCTGACCTTTTTAATTGATCTATTGATTATTTGGGCAATGTTAAGAATGCACACTATAATGCCTATAGCCATGGAAAGTTGTGTATGCTGTCATTTCTCAACAAGGAATGTTTATGTTGCAGCTGTGTCTGTCTGTGTGTGTGTGTGTTCTGTCATATGAGCCGTTGGTGATTCACATTTTTCTGACAGAATGCCCAGAATCCATTTAGGTTTTTTTTGTGTGCGTGTGTGTGCAGGCAGAGTGAACAGTGATTTGCTCTATTGTTGAATGTTATAAATTATGACTGCTCACACATTGCTTTCTCATCAGACTGTCTGGACATACGAGCTGCACGGGTTCTCCTGGACAATGATCACTATGCCCTGGAGAAGTTAAAGAGGCGCGTACTGGAGTACCTTGCAGTGAGGCAGCTCAAGAGCTCCCTTAAAGGTCCTATTTTGTGCTTTGTTGGGCCTCCAGGTGTGGGAAAAACCAGCGTGGGTCGTTCCATCGCCCGTACCCTGGGCAGAGAATTCCACCGTATCGCCCTGGGAGGGGTGTGTGACCAATCAGACATCCGTGGCCACAGGTACACACTTCCACTGGTCTGAAGCATAATTATTTACCTGGTTTGGGATCAACTTGTTCTAGAATTAAAGATTAACATGTAAATGAAGCACATAATTAGAAATAAAGGGGCCCGGTGGCATAATGGTTAGCAAGGTTACCTCACAACAAGAAGGTCCCGGGTTTGATTCCCAGGCCGGGGGTCTTCCTGTGCATGTTCTCCCCGTGCTTGCATGGGTTTCCTCCTGGTACTCCAGTTTCCTCCCACAGTTTAAAAACACTTTTATGTACTTTATGTTGCCCATAAGAGTGAATTTGTGTGTGTGCCTCTGTGATGGACTGGCAACCTGTCCAGGGTGCACCACTGCCTTTCACCCTATGTGAATTGGAATAGGCTCCAGCAGACCCCTGTGACCCCGAATTAGGGAACAAGCGGGTAAGAAGATGAATGAATGAATTGGAAATAAAATCTGGGGCTCAAAATTTAATTCTTTGAAATATAAGGAACGGTCAGACATGAACAGCATTCATTAACGATGACTCATACTTATAAAGTATTTACTTATACAAACATTTAATACCACATCAAATAATGTCACGTAAGTGGGTATGATGAACAGATGAAATGAAATGGTGAATCTGTTGCATGATTAATGATGGCAGGAAAAGGGAAAGGAGACTATGTTGTGAAAGTATAAGCAGGGTGTTTATAGCATTTTCCTCCACCTTGCACAACCTGATCAAAAGTCTCATTCTATTTATTATTAATCGAGAGAGAGAGAGAGAGAGAGAGAGAGAGATGGTACATGACAGCATGTATTTGTGTACAGAAAACATAGAGCTCTGCAATGAGTATGCAGATAAAACTGTTAGAAGTGAAAGCACATCTGTTTGGCAAACACTGAGTATTACAGTCCGTCACTACAGGAGCTTTGTGGTCTCAATATTTCCAAAAGGAAGAAACAGTAATATTTGTGCATTACTAAAAAAAATACTGAAACCTTTTTATTGAAAGTCAGGTAAACACTTCGAGCATTACATACCAGCTGTAAATAACCACCACTAAACTTAATAACAGTCAACGTCTTTTTTATATATATACACACACTATTAAACACTGCTGGATTCAAAATCCAACTTTATATGAACATTTGAATAGTTTCATATTTCAATAAAAATGTAGTTCTGCTGGCTTAGTATTATCATTATCCTCTAAATCCTCTATGACGTATAACTTGGATAAAGCCAGGTGTAGACAGAAGCCTGTGAGACATTACATATTGCCTTGAATAATGTGAAGAAATCTGAGCTTTAGCACTCCATGCTCCACCATGAGGTCATCGTTTGATGTTTTCTTTGATCTCCGGTCACTATAGAGACCAACAGGGTGACAAGACAACAAACCCTGCAGGTTAGGACAAGTCCCTGTCGATTTCCATTCGTTTCAGGGGGAGCATGAGTTTTGATCTATTAAATCCTGGCACTTAAGTTTTTTTCCCATAGGTTCTACAGTTTCCTCCCATTCCACTTGGAAAAAATGCCAGTAGATGGATCAGTGTCTATAGTCAACCAAAAGTCTTTAGAGCTTGACTTGCATTTCTCCACTTTGTTATGCTATAACTTCAAAATAAGATGGAAGAATACTTCCTTTAATTATGGGTGGCGGTACCAGGTTCGATTCCCGGGCCGGGGATCTTTCTGTGCGGAGTTTGCATGTTCTCCCCCGGGTACTCTGGTTTCCTCCCACAGTTCAAAAACATGTATATTATGTTGATTGGTGATAGTAAATTGCCCACAGGAGTGAAAGTGTGTGTGAGTGGTTGTTTGTCTATGTCTAGCTCTGCGATGAACTGGCAACAATGTCCAGGGTGTACCCCTGCTTCTCGCCCTATGTGCGCTGGAATAGGCTCTAGCCGAGCCCCTTCACCATGAATTAGGGAATAAGCGAGTAAGAAAATGAATGAATGAACAAATGATATCACTTTAATCATGTTTGCTATTAGATTATACACATTCTTTTTAATACTTGGATGGAGATCTTCTGTAAATCAGAGCCTGCCAGCAATAGTTTTCTTTGTCAACTTTTCTGCAGCCGGTTTTTGGTTGCTGCTGATTTGTGGGTTAGTATTCATCTGTCCTACCAAGTGTTTTGTTCCGATGTGCATCATTCGACTCAATGTTAGCAGTAAATAAAGCCATGTGCACATAATTTATCTAGCTATTCCTACTCAGAGTGCTACAGTGTAAGTTAAGAAGCTGTGTAGACGGTGAAGTACAAAGCTATTGTGTCTTTATCCAAATACTTCTTCATGACTGTGTATATAGCCCCAAAATTCTGCACATGTCTGTGCGCTTGGTGCCCTGCCATACACTCACTTAGTGTATTCCTGCTTTAGGCTCAGAGTTTCTGGGATGAGCTCCAGATCCAGCTTCTCTGTGAACAGGATAGAAAAGTTACTAAATTAGTGTGTCTGTTATCCTGAGTTAACTTTCCACAATCAGTCTACATCATTACAAAGTATCCGTAGTACACACTCCCACCGTTGTTCAGTATGAGCTATTATTATACAGTAATAACATCAGCACTTCCTCCTCATGTCTGCAATTATGTGTCATAATATGTGTTCGCTTTCTCAGTCTGGATCAGCCCCTCTGTGAGCTAGACATGTGGGAGGAAATCCCTGCCTTACTCATCTTGGCTCTGTCTTTCTCGAACATGCTTATCTTGTATTTATCTGTGAGCCTGTCTTTCCTATTAGCCTATAAGCATTGGTCTCAATGGCACGCATTACAGAAAACTGTTAAAACGCCTGACTCGCCCAGTCCCTCATCGTCCTCTCTTTATCCGCAGGCGAACCTACGTGGGTAGTATGCCTGGCCGCATCATCAATGGCCTGAAGACCGTTGGCGTTAACAATCCTGTATTTTTATTGGATGAAGTGGACAAATTAGGCAAGAGTCTTCAAGGAGACCCTGCTGCTGCTCTGTTGGAGGTGAGAGGTCTCAATGATGCCTATGTGTTCTGATCCAGAAAGGTGCACACTATAATAAAGACATGAAATAAGTAAATACAGCTGTACACACGGAATACAGAGCCCTACCGAGACAGACATATAGTTACACTGTGGAACCAGCTGTATTTTGACCATGGTAAACCTTACATAAGGTTACATAATAATAACTATTGTAAAAAAGCGCTATACAAATAAATTGAATTGAACATAAGCTGTGTCCCTCTGTTCTAATATAAAGAAGCCACATGCACATTAGTGCCCTTCTTCCTGGAAATGCTCAGGATGTAGTGTTAAGTATGTCTCCCACTTTGCGTGCCACATAAAGACAGCAAAAAGAGTGTGTGCTACTGACTGTCATTTCATCAGCAGGAAACATTTACGGTTTAAGTACCCCTGTCTGTGGGAAAATGTCTGAAACGCTTTAATGTTTGTGTGAATGTGGAACAAAAACAACATAACACAGACCTACAGCAGCCTAACTACAAATATAATCTTTGGAAAAAAATTGCATTGCTGTGTTTCAAAATATGAAAACATTCTGTTCAGTTTGCCTTCACATTAGACTTATGACTTTACATCAGATACAATCAGCAGACTTTGTCGTATTGAAGAACCTTTTGCTTGTTCATTGCATGGAATTAATACCAAAGGGCATTTATGGTACAATTTTATTATTTATTACATCATTTAATTTTCTGGTTTATTGGTTTTCAAACCCAATTAATGTCACTGCAGCTTAGTAAAAAAAAAAAAAAAATCAATGTCATGGCCACAAAAGGCATCTGCACCAATCAGCTTCCCCAGCATCACCAGCCGCATCTGCACATTCTAACCCTCACTCACAGTATTGGAGCATGTTTTCCTATGATTCCTAGCTTTACTACACATCTCTTAATCGAGTCTCTTACCTGCCTTTAGCAACCACATGACATCAAACACTCCATTATACAGTCCTCAACTTGGGTTCCCAAACCTTGTCCCCAGGGCTCCTAAATTCTCTCCAGCATCTGGAAAAAACTGACCAGGACTCCGCTGCCTCTCTGCTCTCTCACTCTTACTTGCTCAAAAGCTTCAGTAATCTTTGAACCCCTGGGTCTTACATCGTTGATGTCAATATAAGCATTTGGTCTTCAAAAAACATGAACGTCATTGTTTCATACAGTTGCTATCTGTCTACATGACCTCTTCAGGTGTTGAGATTAGCAAGCTCACATGGTCTCTGTTAGCCAAAATTTAGTTTACAGAATCTTGCCTGAAAGTCATCAATTTTATCAAAGATTGTATATTCTTGAGATCCATACATTTCTCTCCTCTATACTTCTTTTATAGAAAAGATGAAAAAGTCAAAAGGACTGAGTAGCTAACATGTCTTTTTAAACATTTTTATGTCATTTAATTGGCTGGGATGCAATAAACTAATTCCTACACTACATCCAAAATGGCCACTATAAGAATAAACATGTTTTATGGAGGTAAAATGTGAAAATAACTTTTTTCCTTGGGTGTGATAAGGATATATATGTTCAGTACAGAATGTAGCTTATGTTTAAGGTGTTTGGATTACTGTTTACATAGATGTCTGTTTTTCTTTGTTGATAATCAGGTTCTGGACCCAGAGCAAAACCACAGTTTTACAGACCACTATCTCAATGTGGCGTTTGATCTTTCACAAGTCCTCTTCATTGCCACAGCAAACACCACAGCAACCATCCCCCCTGCTCTACTGGACAGAATGGAAGTGCTCCATGTGACAGGTCAGAGTTCATTGGTGAAAGGTCAAAGAAGTGTAAGGGGTGTCAGTAAATAAAGGCCTTTTTGCTTGGAATGGCTGGTTGAACGCTGCCATATTGATTACTGATTTTCACAACAATGAGCACATTTTACTGATGCTGCAAATTAGGCAGATGGTTTTCTGAATTAATTATTGTGTGTGTTTCTGTGTGTGTCTGTGTGCGTCTCTGTCTGTGTGTGCGTCTGTGCGACTCTCTCTGTGCGTCTCTGTCTGTGCGTGCCTCTCTGTCTGTGTGTCTCTGTATGTGTCTGTGTGTGTGTGTGTGTGTGTGTGTGTGTGTGTGTGTGTGTGTGTGTGTGTGTGTGTGTGTGTGTGTGT
>JAOTRA010000029.1:13443365-13468229 GCA_026260255.1 Pseudolaguvia tuberculata
AAAGTGTTTAAACCCCCCCCCCCCCCCCCCAAACACACACATCTCCCTGCTGCTACACTAATCACAATTAATGAGTCAAGTTGGCTGCAAATTTGAATCTGAAGAATAAAACCAAAGTCAACATGGATTCTTTGTTGGTCAGAGAAGAGCTTTGAGTTCTTCTCTGACCAACAGAGAGGTTGAATATAATTTAAATATTTATGTGATAAAAATGAAGGCGCCTAAGAGATTTAAAAGCTTTGCAGTTGTGAGCCAAACATCAAATTCTGGAATGAAAGGTCTGATGGTGGATGAATGTTTAGGTACACACGGGAAGCAGGTGTGCGCTCTTTGGAGAGAAAGATTGGAGCCATCTGTCGGGCAGTGGCTGTGAAAGTGGCAGAAGGTCATAAGATGTCAAGATCAGAGTCATCTACCGGATCTGGAGCAGGTACCATTCAAAAGCAGTTTCTAATGCTGAAAATCAGATTCATTCCTGGCTTATAATGAAAGTGTGTGTGTGTACGTGTGCGTGCACATGCACAGTGCTTTAGTGGTTCTCTTACACACAGTAAAGATTACCGCAGAGCTGCTGAGCTGGGCATAGTCTCACTTACACACCACACCCTACATAAAACCATGTTCAACCCTAACCCAGCAGTTTGCACAATGAAATTTCCACATGTTCACAAAGACACATAGTCTGCATATATATACTTAATGAATACCCCATGAAATCCCACAAAAACAAATTTCGTGCTAAGAATGTCTGTAGGCAAAATCCATTAAATTTGAACTTAAGACAGTTTAACACTTATTAAAACCTTTTATTTGTAAAAAAAAAAAAAAAAAAAAGATATAATTTCAGACAATTTAAGACTATTAAACATCTACAGACACCCTGAAAAGCCAGACAAAGAAATGAGTCATGTACAGTATATTATTGTTCACACCAACATGTCCCATGCTAAAACCCGTCTCTCAACCAGTCTGAATAAACACATTAACACAGATCCGCCAGCATCAGGGTCTTTAGCAGTGCACTAGAAAGGAGAAAGAGTGCTAACAGCAGGCCTTGTGCCCCCTCCCTTTTCCCCCTGTCTCAGTGCAGCTGCTGGTGTGTATGGCTGATGGTCACAGTGCCAGTTAATATATTTGGGGGGCAGGGAAGAGCGTGTCTGATTGATTAAGTTTCTCCTCTTGTCCAGCATGGTCCAGCCACAAAGGGGAACAGAAGGAATGAATAAAAGCAGCTCTCTAACCTCCTCCATTGTTAATCGAATATGTCTTTCTTTCCCCACAACACACGTGAATACGATCAGAAAAAAAGAGAGCAGACGTTAGTCTCTCAACTTCTCTTTCAACTAATTTAGTCCCATGACTTGTGGATAGTCAGTGGCACATCCATACTACAGGGTCTTAATAGATCAGCATACACACGTGTCCACAGCATTCTGTCTCCCAAAAATAAGTCCAACACCTGTCAGAAACATCCACTTTTACTTTCCCTTGTCCTGATGTCTCAACAGTCCCCAACCCAGTCACTCCCATGCATACATTCCTAATAATAATTCCTTACAAATGTTTGTCATGAAAAGCCCTGATAAATGACCATTTCTCTTTCTTCTTCATCAGGTCAGGATGAAGCAGTCTCAGCACGAGATTCTGACTTGGCAGCTCCTCCTGAAATGCCCATAGTTATTGACCACATCGCCCTCAAAGACATTTTAGGACCTCAGGTGTTTGAGATGGAGGTTAGCACACAGCCAAATCATCTCTAAATCTTCATCTTGGTCATCATTATACATGTTTCAGCGCCCCAAGTCATAGTTCAATTCAGATGTTTGCTTTTCTGGGGTTCTTTTCTTAAATTTGTGTGTGTTGTGTAGGGAGCTCTGAGATTTTTTTAAAGACCGTTTAAAGTCCTACTATTAAATTCAATCACAAAACAAAAGCCCTTTTCAAGCCTGGAATCTTAGAAAGCTTTTCACTTGTGTAAATTTATAACCTCCAACCAGGAATAAACAAACAAAAAATATCCGCCCTCATATCAAATGGTCGCAAATATAGCATCAACCTTAATTATACTTTGTATGTATGAGTTCATGCTGTAGACTGTTTAATACTCATCAGTTATCTCAGTTTTGGGTTGGGTTTGTTGCTAACTAAAGATAAGCGTGGACTCTGTTGTAACTTGAAAGAATACGGATGGGAAAAAAAGGTTAAAACAAAGGGGAAAAAAAGAAAAAAGACTAGGGGCGGTATAGTGGTGTAGTGGTTAGCACGTTTGTCTCACAACAATAAAGGGCCGGGGATAAAGGGCTTTTGTTTTGTGATCTTTCTGTGCGGAGTTTGCATGTTCTCCCTGCACTTGTGCGGGTTTCCTTTGGGTACTCTAGTTTCCTCCTGCAGTCCAAAAACATGTACAGTCCCTTACAAATGTCTTGTCACTTGTGTAAAAATTGACCTGAAGTGCAGCTGAAATATAGTTCTAATCAATTTTAATTCCAGCAGCTTTTGTAATAATGTTTCGGTGCAAAACGAAACAGTGAAAAAGTATCTAATATTTAAAGCTTGGTAAAACCTATTGAGTCAATATTTGCAAAGACATAAGTGTTCATAAGACATTATCTTCAACTGTGACTAATAATGGATCAACTAGGTCTCAGGTGTGTATAAAAAAAACCCAGTACACTAGACCCTCTCATCAATTGCAACTCGACCTCTGCAAACATGCCTAAGATTCACCCTGAGACTGAAGTGTTGATTATCAGGAGGCTGAAGACCAGGTCCGCTGCTGATGTGGCAGAGTACAGAGGATAAAGAAGATTTGAAGAGACTGGAGATGTTTTCGACAAGCCCAGATCAAGAAGACCGTTTGTTGGTTTAAAAATCCATTTTCTACTGCAGCAGATCTCCATGAGACCTGGTCACCTGAAGTCTTGTGTCAACCAGAGCAGTTTGTCGGATTCTGTCTCGAAATGGCCTCCATGGTTGTATCAGTGCCCAGAATCCAGCACTAAACAAAACACAATTGTGTCATTAGACCCACAGCCTGCTTAAAGAATGGACGCTTGAAAAGTGGCAGAAGGTGCATTTTTCAGATGAATCTTTAGTTGAATTACACCACAGTCGCTGCAAATATTGTAGGAAACCTACTGCAGCCCGCATGGAACCGAGATTCACCCGGAAAATAGTGAAGTTTGGGTGGCGGAAAAATCATGGTCTGGGGTTACATTCAGTATGGGGTTGTACGAGAGATCTGCAGGGTGCAGAACAAATCTTAGCTACTTCTTATATTCCCAACTATAAAAGAGGCCAAATTCTGCAGTAGGATGGTGCTTCATCTCCACAGCAAAATTCCTCAAGGCGAAGAAGATCAAGATGCTCCAGGGTTGGCCAGCCAGTCACCAGACATGAACATCATTGAGCATATGATGGGGTGGGACAAAACAGGAAGTTGAAAGCAAAGAATATTGATGAACTCTGGGAGGCATGCAAGACTGCTTTCTTTATCTTTGATGACGTTATCAATAAATTGTATGAATCCTTGCTAAACCGCATGGATGCAGTTTTTCAAGCTCATGGAAGTCATACAAGATATTAAATTTGGATCTCACAGCACCACTACTTAATTTGCTGACATATTTTTGTATTTGCAGTAAATTTGTTCAATTTCTGTTTAGACTTTCTGCTAAAATTTGACCTTTCTGTCTTGATTAAATTATAAATGTTTTTTCAGTGAAACTGATTTATTTCAGTGCGTTACAGTTACAGTTACAGTTAAGCATTTGGCAGACAACCTTTTCCAGAGCGACTTACAACAAAGCAATTGAGGGTTAAGAGTCTTGCTCAGGGGCCCACAGTGGTGACTTTGTGGTGCTGAGAATCGAACCCTGGTCTTTCTGGTGTTAGTCCAACACCTTAGCCACTGGGCCACCAATCTCTATTAAACATCATTAAACCCATTAAACACCATTTGGGGAGGGTTTTAGCTATTCACATGAGCTATTGATTAATTAAAAGTCCGATTAATAGCAGGTGTTTCTATAAAATTGTTAAGTGATAAGTGATAAGCCTTTTGTCAGGGACTGAACATTAGGTTGATTGGTAAGTCAAAATTGCCCATAGGAGTGAGTGTGGGTGTGAGTGGTTGTTTGTCTATTTGTGTCCTGTGTTGGACTGGCGAAATGTCCAGGGTGTACCCCTGCCTCTCGCCCTATCTGTGTTAGAATAAGCGGGTGAGAAAATGAATAAATGAATGAATGTTTTAGACTAATATTTGGCGAAATATATGTTCTTTAGTCTTGCTGTTCCAGTTTCCAGCATTCACCTTAAAAGGGTTACAAACATCAATTTTAATATTACTTTGCTACAACTGGCAGGGCAAAATGTTTTAATAGACTGAAAATAAATAAATACACTTCCTGTTGTTTGGATTTTAAAGTGTTATATATATCTCTATCCTACCAACACTTTCAAATCCAAACTCTGCGCCTATCCCAGCACACATAAGGTGAGAGGCGGTGGGTACACCCTGGACGGGTCGCCAGTCCATCTCAGGGCAACACATAGACAAACAACCATTCACACGCACACATTCACTCCTATGGACAATTTACAATCACCAATCCACCAAATCTGCATGTTTTTGGACGGTGGGAGGAAACCGGAGTACCCGGAGAAAACCCCCCGAAAGCGCAGGGAGAACATGCAAACTCTGCACAGAAAGATCATCGGCCTGGGATTCGCACCCAGGACTTTTTTGTTGCGTTGCAACCATGCTATATCACTACT
The DNA here is from genome assembly GCA_026260255.1 of Pseudolaguvia tuberculata. Lineage (NCBI taxonomy): Eukaryota > Metazoa > Chordata > Actinopteri > Siluriformes > Sisoridae > Pseudolaguvia > Pseudolaguvia tuberculata. The sequence goes on from JAOTRA010000029.1 coordinate 13,448,142, forward strand.
CCACCGCGCCTCCCCAGTGGTAGGCTAAGGGCATTTATTTATTTAAAGTGATGTACTGTAGTATTTTAAAGTCAGGGCCTTTAGTAAGCTATTGTAAGCTATACACACACACACACACACACACACACACACACACACATCGTTTTTATCCCTGTTACAGCTTACGCAGGCCTTTGCTAATAACATGCACATGAACACTGTTAACAAAATAGCTGCTTGTGCTTGTTGCTAGCGGTTAGCCACTCGCAGTACTCGTGGTTGTATGGTTTGAAATGGCTCACAATTATTGTGGCCTGTTAGTAAATTAGTTTGGGTGCAAGTCTTCTGTTAGCTATTTCTCTTTCATTTGCAAAAAAAGTCTCTTTGCTTTAGTTGGATCTTTTTGTGTAACTGTATGTATACTTGCAGGTGTCGGGGCGCCTGACTCTGCCTGGTGTGGCTATAGGTCTGGCCTGGACGCCGCTTGGTGGGGAGATCATGTTTGTGGAAGCCAGTCGTATGGATGGCGAAGGTCAGCTGACTCTAACCGGCCAGTTGGGTGATATTATGAAAGAGTCGGCACATCTGGCAATCAGTTGGCTGCGAAGTAACGCCAAGGACTACCAGTTAACAAACAGTGAGACTGTCATTCAGTTTACTTACACACATTCATTACTTTAATGAGATCATTTGTGTCAGTTCATTCATCATCTGAAGAACAGTAGGGTCATTAAGCAAAAAGTTTAAATCACCTGGTGTTCAATGCTTATTACGGTGACAGAAGTGTCACTAGTCATTAAATAATATTTCATCTGACAGAGTGACTGGCGTGTGTGTATGTTTTGTATATTGTGTGTGTGTGTGTGTGTGTGTGTGTGTGTGTAGTTGCAGGCTGTGCTGACCCAATGGAAGGCACTGACATCCATTTGCACTTCCCCGCGGGTGCGGTCACTAAAGACGGCCCTTCTGCTGGAGTGACTATTGTGACGTGTCTAGCCTCTTTATTCAGCAGACGTCTGGTGCGTTCTGATGTCGCCATGACAGGAGAGATCACTCTGAGAGGCCTGGTACTGCCTGTAAGGACAACAGAACTACACCCATTAAACACTGTTACGAATATAACCACAAATAAGACTTAGTAGTATAATGGATAACATATAATGGAGCCTTGTTCAGGGAGTGGCAGTGTGTTGGTGCTGGGACTTGAACCAAGGATCTTCTGATCTGCAGTCCAATACTGGATACGCACTGTTAATAAGTTAGCATTTCTGATTAGCATTTGTTATGAAGTGAAAAAAATCTTAGTTAACAGGACAAATATCTTCAGACTGTTAGTCAGAAGTTTCTTACATGACCCCCCACCACACACACACACACACACACACACGCACAAAATAAGTGTGTGTAATAGGAATGTCAAGCATCTATACTCAGACCGCCGTTTAAAACAAATCAGACACTTCCTGCTGGTCTGATCAAGTTTCCACACCGACTTACAGTCTGTGAAAGAAAATAAACTGACTAGTGTTTGCTTTATTCATTAACTAACAGTGTGAGGAATCTCTAATAATGATTGGGAATGTGGACAGTAGGGGCGGCGCCGTGCCGTAGTGGTTTGCACTGTCGCGAACAAGAAGGTTCCAGGCTCGATTCCCGGGCTGGGGGTCTCTCTGTGCAGAGTTTGCATGTTCTCTCCGCACTTGTGTGGGTTTCCTTTGGGTACTCCAGTTTCTTCCCGAAGTCCAAAAACATGCAGGTTAGGTTAATTGGTGATTCTGAATTGCCATAGGAGTGAATGTGTGGCCCTGAGATGGACTGGCAAACTGTCCAGGGTGTACCCACAACTCTCGCCCTATGTGAGCTGGGATAGGCACAAGCAGACCCCCGAATTAGGGAATAAGCGGGTAAGAAAATGAATGAATGAATGAATGAATGAATGAATGTGGACACTAGGGGCCATTTAAATATGCAATGATTCTGAGCCGTTGACATTAGTCGATCATCCTGAGGGGTAATTCTGGAGCAGCAGCCATTTTTTTGGCCATTTTCATGAATATCAGTTTACTATGAATGCGTAATAAGCTTTACTATGGAAAATCTACAGATGCGTAATAAAACTCTAATAATGTTCTAAGAATTAAATTGGGATGAATGAATGAATGTTCAGGCACGTTACCATGAGACTTATTCGAGCTTTCACTCACCTGTTAGTGTTGCGGATTGATCTCATTCCTTGAATGAATTTATTCATTCAATCATCTTCTTAACCGATTTTCGGGTCACAAGGTTTAGTAGGGGGTCTACACAGACCAACAGCCAACAAACCAAAACAAATCTGCTTCCTGTAGTGTATTAAAGTGGATTTTATATCCCAGTGACCCACCCAATGTTTTTTCAGGTGGGCGGCATTAAGGATAAAGTCCTGGCAGCTCATCGTGCTGGTCTCAAACGAGTCATCCTTCCGAAACGTAATGAAAAGGACCTGGAGGAGATTCCAGCCCACATCCGTGCTGAACTGGACTTTGTTCTAGCGAGTACTTTAGACCAGGTCCTCAACGCTGCTTTTGATGGTGGATTTCCTACTACCATCATAACACACTCCACGCAGGTTAGCAGTAAACTCTGAAACAAGAAATACTCTCTCTCTCACACACACACACACACACACACACACACACACAATCCTTTACAGATATTCTTATGTAGGCTGCTTAATAGATTAATTTGATATAATTATTGCATACTACAAACATGCATTTGTGAACATGGGAAATTGATCACCTAAGAGAGAAGCTTCAAGATGATGGTCAAAACTCGGACATCTGATTTGTATATAAAAATATTTTCATTAAGAGCTGTTAAAGTACTTTGTTTCTGCTGTTGAGGGAAACTTCACGGAGAGATGTAACGTTCAGTGCCTCACTATTCTATTATCTAACATTTGAACAGGGATTACAATCGTTTATATTAAAATAAAGTGAAACTGAACATCCCCACCTCTGTCCTATGTCTGATACATTTCTCAAAGTTTCATCCAATATCGACGGGTTGCGCAAGAATGTGAACAGTGAGGATATGTTGCAGGATCAGTGTAAGTAGATTAGATTATGTTCTTCTCACCCCATAAGACTGGTCTGTTGTGTCATGTGATCAGTGATTTTTGATTGCTTATGAAAGAATTAGAAAATTAACTCTTAGGTGATAGAATTGTATTGTAATTCTGTTTGTTCACCAGAATATCAAAACACAGCCTCATTCCAAAGTGGATTAATAGATTTGTTTTCTCTCAACAATTAAAATAGCAACACATGTTTGTTTAAAAGCAAATTTATATAAAATTTAAAAAGTGTCCCATTTAACTTAAGGGATAAGTTCCATCATCAGGTTGGATGGGGAGTGTTTGGACAAAGCTCTTTTGTCCAAACACTCAAGGACATTGACCCTTACAGTGACTGCTGTGGGTTCGGAGTCGTTGCTCTGTTGTAAAATGTATTGTCGAACCCTGTCTGAAGTCCAGTGTGTTTTTATGAATGAGGTTTCTGTATATCGTTGCATTGATCTTTTCTTCGATTCTAACTAGTCTCTCAGTTTCAAGTCAATCACGCAGTTACAGTTCAAGGAGAATCTGTAGAACCAGGATGCAGCTCATGGCAAAGGCTGTAAATATTTATATACATTAACTTTTAATTTGTTTAATAAATACATGAAAAGATTTTAAACAAAACTTTCACAATGGAATTATAGGGTTTTAAGGAAAATAAGAAATTGAATAACTTTTTGAATGAGGCTGGAAAAACTTAAAAATTGAAGCCCCACACAAACCATAACCTGAGACTAGGTTAAAAAGCATTGTAGCACTGAAGGTGGTGGTACCCTCGGCCCACTTATCGCACCTCCAGTTTACAGTAATAAAAACAGAAAAAGGTATGAAAAAGATAGATTTATTTAATGGCAAAATAGACCAGAACGAACAAAAAAACATAACATTAAAACAAAAACAGACCAGGACCAACAACAGTACAAATGTCTCCACAGAGATGTTTTGGCTTTTTCTTTACCCACGCCTCACGCAAAAAACAGACACACGTACAAAACAGAAAATCTGTACTTATAATAATAATAAAAAAAAACGAACAAAAAGACACGAGGTTTTCTGAAGAACACCACTATATACAAACACTGATGATTAGCCACAATGTTACAACAGCCTTTTCATGTCTTTTTCTGAAGTCATTACAAAACGGTAACAATAAGGATGGTAGAACTGGAGTGAACGGCTAGTCTGAGGTTCGGGAAAAGCTCCACCAGTGTCCCGCATGAAGAAATCAATGTTTCCACATGACGTTGACAAGCACGTGTTTCTCTGTCAAACTAAAAGCATCAGTTAATTAAAAGGATGTAACTGTGACAGGTGCAGGACTGCTGAGCCAACAGCACCTGATTAGAAAAGAAAACCAAAAACAGGCTACGGTAGGGGGAAGCAGCCCCCCCCCCCCCCCCAAGGTTAATGGCAAAAACCTGATATGGTCACTTTAACCAAAAGAAGTGAACTATAGTTTTCTTATAAATCCCAACACGCATCACTCAGCCAGTGATCATGCGAACATGTGCAGCATCGGTCCTAACGGAGAAAGGATTAGACAAAACCCAACAATATGTTCTTCTTAAAATCTAAAACTGCCAGAATTTAACTTAAAATGTGAGAGTGTTTCATGTAAAGTAACAATACAGTTTGTCAGGAGCAAATGAGAAAGGAATTATTAGATCAGGACCGTTCCATTCCCCCCTTTGTAGTGTTTACCCCAGTACTGGTTTTGTAGTGTGCCATTCCTTCACCCTTTAATTGTTCGAAACGCACTTTCTTGTTCAGAAAGTCCACTTCACATTTCTCATCTTTGTGGGCGATTGCTCTGAAAAATGTAAATACAATGTTAATTATTTAAATTATTATAACAAACACCTCTGGGTGTCTTAGTTGTTATGAAATGTTTGTGTTTGCCTATGTGTGTAAATGTGTGTATGCGACAGTCCTCAGCACATGGATATGGTGACATTGATACCCAGGTTGCCATTTTCAGCAAACAGTTGGGCGATGGAGGTGTCAAACACGAGACAGTCACTGTTCATGATTGCTGTGGCAATGCCCTCATGGATAGATCGTGGTGTGGCTTCCCAGGTAAGGCGCCGCCGGTGGCCATTGAGTTCCAACCTATAGGCGAAGTTCTCGGCTTGCTTGCGTGTGCCAATCAGCTGCACAATGGCAAAGAACTGCTGGTGCCCATCATATTTCTCCTGCTTCTCCAGCACTAGCATAAAATGGAAACCGAAGCAGGACTGCATCATGACCCAGTCGACGGCACCTGGCAGATTGATGTCCGTGGCCAGGAAGACGATGTCCTCACCCTGCAGTGTAGTGATGGACTTGTGCTGGTGCAGCAGGTGTGGCATGACTGCATCCAGTGAGCCCTGCCACTTGCACGATGCACCCGGACATGGGCACGAATACGGCCGGAACTCGCACAGCTCCTCGTGCTCCGCCTTATCAGTGTGCGGGAGCGTCACTTCACAGCCCGATGAAGCATACTTGCATGGAAATAGCACAGAGTTGGCCACCTTTTCCATGGCCAGGTTACGGATGGAGCCCAACGGGCCACGGCACGTCGGACAGCACGTCAGCTTGGGCCGGCAGTTGCTGCATACCAGGTGGCCGCTCTGGCATTGCAAAATGGGAGGCAGCACATAGTCGAAACACACTGGGCACTCGAACAGGCTGGCTAGGTCACTGTTGGAGGCAGTGGTGTTCACACGCTGGGAGGGAGCACACTTTGAGGTTCCTGTGGGCAGCGCGGTGGCAGTCTGGCGACTCATTTCTAAAAATGAAAGGGGAGAAAACGAGGATAGTGAGAAAAAGATACAGGGCATAATATAAGAAGCAGAAAAAAAAGGTGTTGATACTACCAGTAGAAAGAAGTAAAAACATCACGTTATAGAGGGAAAAAAAATGTAGCAGTAAAACCATTTCATAACGAATCCAGAACTAGTAAGAACCCGCCAATCAGTGGTCTCAGTGATCCACTTCAAACTCAAAGTACAGTACATCCATTCATTCTTATGGTCTACTCAGCAGTCCCCATATAGCATGCTGTACTTGTGTTGATAGTCAGGCTTTATGGAAGCATCTATTTTTAGCACTGACAATTTCTATAGTTCTGTGAACGGCAGAAATAGACAGTGCGGACATAAGAGGTCTTCAGAGCGCATGCCTGCTGATGGAACGTTCCTATGGCAACAGGCTGTGGTGTGTGCGTGTGGGGGGAGGCAGAGTTCACGGCTGTATTTTTTTCTGCTGCTTGGCAGAAGTAGGGCGTGAACCAGTGTTCATATTGTGCTGCTTCATGTCATCTACAGGAGTCTGCGCAGATAACATGAACAGACATGGACAGCTAAGGAAAAAAACCCCGGATGAACTATGACTGGTGCTTGTTGAAAGGATGTTGAAATGACCTGATATATATTGATGAGAATCAAAGTGAGAGCAACCATGTCTTATAAGGCAGCTTGTAAACACATAGCAGTGATAAAGCCTTGTGTATTTTTAGCTCACCAAGCTGCTCAGTCGGTCGCCAAAATTAGCACAGCGCACAAGAGGCCTTAAAAGCAGCTCCATATACAAAAAACCAGTAGCTGGAAGATGGCTAAACAGAAAGTTCTGCACATGACCTTCACATCTTTGTCATATTGGGTCATGACATGAAACTTGAAAGAACATGCAGTTGAAACAGAACAATCCACCAGCACACCAACCAGAATCCCACCACTAAGTCCGAGCACATTCCCCCAGTGTATAAATGACTGGACAGCTACTGGTTGGAGAGGTCCTCGGTGTGTCTCTGCCTGCCTACTGTTTAGTCACCAGAACTGGCACCAATTGAGTGGCTGAGAACGGATGCAAGAGACAACACTAATATCCAAATCCACATAGTTTCTGCAGATGTATTAGGAGACCAAATAAAACAGTTTATGGATGCAAGGCCACATTGTTCATTACTAGACTATTAGGGTTGGTAACCACAATTAAAGTGGTTAGCACAGTCGCCCCACAACAAGGTAGGTAGGTCCCGGGTTCGATTCTCAGGCTGGGAATCTTTGTGCGGAGTTTGCATGCTCTCCTAGCGCTTGTGTGGGTTTCCTCCCACAGTCCAAAAACATGCAGATTAGTTCGATAGGTGATTGTAAATTGTCCATAAGAGTGAATGCGTGTGTGAATGGTTGTTTGTCTATGTGTTGCCCTGAGATGGACTAGCAACTTGTCCAGGGTGTACCCCCCGCCTCTCGCCCTATGTGTGCTGGGATAGGCACCAGCATTCCCCAGTGAACCCGAATTAGGGAATAAGCGGTAAGAAAATGAATGAATGAAGCAATCAAACAGGTTCTGTTGAGTCACTGCTACGGAATTACTGAAAACACAGAACAACCAACATAATGAAGGGACCAAAACTAGTCATTAGACAACAGTCCTGATCACTGATCTGCAGATTATCCAGATGCAGTTGGAAGGACTGCCATGCGGCTTTCTGCACTTAGTCAATTTAACAAGGAAAAATAAAAATAGATAAATATTTGTTGGAGTCTGTATTGCCATTACAATAAAACCTTTAGAAAATAAACCATTAGGGATGCTGTACAATGCAATTCTAAAATTTATACAACAATGAGAGATTCCTCAATAAAAAGGGGTTTAAACCTTATAATCAAAAGAACGTAGCTAGATAAACACTGACGCGAAACTAGCGGCACTTCTAAAACTGAGAAATCGACCAAAGTCTAAACAAAATATAGTCTGTTTACATGTTCTGGTCACATGACTACTGTCACATTGTACAACCAGCAGCTTTAAACCCAACAGGTCAAATTTGCCTCAGTATAAAAAGGCGTAAATTGTAGTGGTTAGGGTTTCACGATACAATGCATACTACGATACATCACGGTAACATATACTGCAATCATTTAAAATTGATAAAATAAAAAGTTAACAAAAAGGTTATAAAATACCCATATTTTTTTCAGCCACTCGGAAGACAATGCCGTCCGTGTCAGCGACTACAGGAATAGAAACGCATATCAGTTTAAAATGTAACGTAAATATGTATAGAAACTAAAAGGATAATCGCAAAAAATATTGCATCTCTATTTAACACAGCCCTAGTGATCATTACATCAAGAGTTCATGTCCACTATACAGATGTGTCTGGGAATCTGATCCTGTCCAAACATTACTAGTGTCTTACTAATTATACACACAGGAATTACATCATGTGCTAAAAACCCAACATACTTCCAACTGGAACAGACTGAAGAAATCTTTATATGCATTATGTTAGGTGTTGATAAGCATATTTTTAGAGATTAAATATTAATCTGAATCTCAAACAATGCACCGTTCTAGCCAAGTAGAAAAGATTCTAGATGACAAGTTCGGACTAAATCACACTTGTTAGAAAGGTTTAGAAAATTTTTTTAAAAACTTAACACGAGGCCAATTTATAAAGGAATGTTAGTAAGATTTTATTAGTTCCTGGAAGTTCAATAGTACATTATCATAAATTATATTCCTCACATAGGATGGAAAGTATGGAGAGAAAACAGCAAAGAGAAACATTCCCATGTCCTGCAACACTCCTGTTTTTGTAATGATTCCAGCTGCCTTTGGACCCAGAAGTCCCGTCACACCCTTTATTCCAGGAAAGTGCCGAACTGAACTGCTGTGCATGTGGAAAGTCTGCAGCTCATCACATAACACAGGAAATGTTCTATCCCTACAGGAAGCCACTTCAGCAACTGTGTGTAGTAAGTGTACAACATGCTTTAACTAGCAATCCTTAGCAGCTACACAGTAAGCCAATGAGCAAATATCTCATGACTGCTAATTATTCTGGACCTGGGTCCTTTTGAAAAATAAGCTTTGAATAGTGGAGGTGTTTTTTTAAACATGCATTTAAATGTATGCGTTTGTGTGTTTAATCTGTTCCTTTAGTTCTGTGCAGATGCCATATTGAAAGAAGCTTAAAAAGGAAACATTTAAGCCTTGCAAGTTAAACAAACAGTTTTTACATTTATTGACACCAAATACATCTTGGCAGTCCAAACAAATATCTGAACCCAGCACATGCTTGTATTTTTCCCTAATAAGGAAACACTTCACTTCAATTGACCCAATCTTTGACCTTTAACTGACCCAATGTTGGTCCTTGTATTTTCAGTTAATAGCTGCCAGTGCAGCAGAGCTCAGACAAGCAGAGGCTCACTCCAGATTGTGTCTTTCCGGCCCGCTTTAGTCAATAGTTTAGTTAACAGGATATAGATACCACCATCAGCCAGCTGAAAAACTTATTTTACGTTTGGGCTTTGTTTTTGCAAACTTCATGTTAGATTTAAAAATCCTACAGCCATGTTAAATAAAAGGCAAGAGAAACTTACAGATCTTCATCATGTCAATTTATATCTAGTCTGGAAGGTTTCATTACAATGGAAAACAATTGTTCATCCCCAAAAATTCCTTCAATTTAAAGCCTGTGCCACCATGTGCAAAAATGTAGCACACTGCATGCAATTACAATAAAAGCAGAAGGAGTATGTAGCTGTGGGATTTTTTTTAAAGCATGCTGAATGGCTGATTGGAAAAGTTCATGTTAATATGCTGCATTGACCCATAATCTCAATCTCTGCATTGTGCTATAATCTCGCTCAAGTACAAAAACAAAGCAGTAGCCAACACTTTGGACCCTGTATAGAATTACTGTATCAGTAACTTACATTGTGTGTCAAGCACTACTATCTCATCCTTACATTGTGTGTGTGTGTGTGTGTGTGTGTGTGTGTGTGTGTGTCCAGTCATGTGTGGTTCAGCAGACACGTTACTGATGTGATTACATTCCTAAGATATTTCTGTTTGTCCATCACAACCACACAAGTAAATGATGACAAATCATCCTGTTCAGTAAATGGGTTTGATTGTCTGATTCATAATGCTGCTGAAAAAGATCCCTTCAGTCTGGCAAACAAAACAGAATCAGGAGAGAAGAATAATTAGAAATAACAAATGGAATTGTTATTTTAAAATGTCAGCTAGCTGGAGTTTTGTGGTCGAGCCAAACTAAACAAATCAGTATCAGTGATTAAATCGGCCATAGGATAATGCTTGTAAGCATTTTAATGCAAGAGTTTATTTAATCTACTCAAAAATGAGTAACATTATTTTCTTTTCTGAGCACAACAACCCCCCCCCCCTTTCCCAAAGTAAATAAAAGATTGGTAGAAAGTAAAAAAATCTGTTTTACTTTTCTTAACATCCTTTATGCATGTCCCCAAGCTATAAGCTACAAAACAGCCACAAAACCCTGTTGCGGTTATGGGGTGGGGTATGTGTGCAGTAATCATAAATCACAGTAAAGCACTGAAAGAAGAACCAAGAAATAGTAACAACTGCTCTAAAGAAATGCAAACCACTTCGGAACTATTATACTAACTAGTGTGATGCTTCTATACATGTCAATGAGTTGTTTCCAATCACTGCGCTTTTAAAGTGATCTTTAGTGTGTAAAGCTTTAAACAGTTGTGAATTGTTAGTGGAGTCCAACAGTTAACTGCTGTTCTACTCGGATTTTGCAGTGAGTTGCCAGGCATGTGATTTTGACATGTTCAGACAGTCATTTAGCAGCACCAGTAGTAAACAGTGGCTTTGAAAGAAATAGAGAAGAGTGAGAGCTGATGGTGTGTGGAGATGAAGTCAGGCTATAACAACAGACCATCACCACTCCCCATGGGTCAATCGCCAACAGTGGGTCAAAGGGCATGGGTGTTGGAGTGCAAAGAGTTGGCCTGCTCTTCCAGATGTTGATGGAGGAAGATTACAGGACCTTGTCACTGTTACGAACGCTTCAATTAACTGGTCCCATTCTTCGACGACATCACACACAGGATTTTTCTATCCACATATTTAAGCAATTATCCTAAAAGAAGATCTTAAGAGTGTTTGGAACTTACCTTCGTCCATATGATTCCCCAGTAAGGCTATTTTCTTCTCTTGAAATGTGTGGACCTCTGCAAAAAAAAAAAAGGAAACTATAAAGAATGTCCCAAGCTTTTGTTGAGTGACTCTTAGGCTTAGTAAGTTACTTTTCCTATTCATAAAGACTGGCTTTACCTGAAAGATGGAGCTGGATTACAATCAGCCTTGAGTACGGCAGGTTATAAGTCTGAGACTTGCTCTGACAAGTAAACTAGACTTTTCTCTTAAACAAGTTAGCTGAGATTGATTGAGCAACACCAGTCTCACTTCACACACACACATTTAAAGAAAATGTCCCAGTGTTATCTCTCTCAGAAACTAATGTTGATTAAAAGCTGTGTGAGAGAGATGGGTAGAATGTTACTGTTTTTACAGACCATTTATATTCATCATTCAGCAGTTTATCAGCTCTAACAATTTAACTAGCTTATTAGTTGGTGGAAAATGGCTTCAAAAGAAATGTAATCAGTGAATCAATTAAAAATAAAATAAAAAATAAATAAATTAATGATTCCTAAGTATTAACATTAGAAAGCATTTATGTCCATGCTATACCTACTTCTACATGTTACAAATTAGTTTTAGCTTTCTGCCCACAATTGGATTAGTTTCAAAACTAATATTTTCAATGTGAAAATCTGACATCATCCATCTTCAAACCTGTGTGTGTGTGTGTGTGTGTGTGTGTGTGTTGATCAGATTATTATTTGTGACAAGCTATATTTATTCCAGAGATAAAGCAGCTTTTATTAAAGATGAATTAAGGACTATTTTTACATGTGGTCGTGTTACAATCACTTAAGACACACACATACACACCAAGTTCTAGTAAATGGTAATGCAGGATTGTATGCAATACAACTAGTGAGACCGCATTGTCTTCTTGAGCAGGCGTGTTCCAACCTGTCCTGATTTATTGGCACATTAGACCATTTACTAGTAAACACACTGTTACTACAGTATACAGTTACATTGCATTGCCCGAATGTACCATTTTTTTTTACAATTTATAAAAAGAACACAAACTGAACAAACTTTTTTTTTTAAAAAACAATTTAACTAACTGGATTTGATTTAAAGAACACTAGTCATCCCTACTCAATGTTTTAAATATTGATAGAGATTTTTACAATGTATTGAAATGGCTGCCTTAGTGTCTGGATTTTCTAATTTTTAAAATGCTTTAAAAAGTGCCACACAAGATCAATTGTTGATCCCTGTGCCAGAAACTGGAATTTTACAGCAGCACAGGAAAAAGCAAATTACAGCAAGAAAGGAATTCCTCCTGCTTTTGTCTAGCTTCTGCACTATCATCTATAAAGCCAGAGGCTACCATGGTCAGATCAGAAATACTCCATTGCTATTTGATTATTAAGTCTCAGTGTGCCTCAGTGTGCCTCAAAACATCGTGACATTCCATACTAGCTGTCTGTCTGACAGGCAAAAGCTGAAACAGAAGAGTCAGCGAGCACACACACTGCGATAGTGTTACCTTTAGGCTTGCTTGCCGTTCGGGCAGCTACGCATGTGAAGAGCTTGAACACCCCCTTCCATGAGTAGACAGGCTGCAGCCTAGCGGTGGGAGACATGGGGATCACAGAGACTCCTCATTGCGCCCTTTCCATGGAAACAAAACTGCCCATAATAGAGGGCCCTAGCCAGTCCAATATCTAATATGATCACTCGGTGCTTGCTCAGATAAAAATAATGCTCAACCAGCTCTCTCGTATCCTCTGCCAGATACTGCCAGAACACTTTAGGGTGAAGCCTGGCCACGTTCATCCAAAATTCTGTAGGTTATCCAAATGACTGCTACAAAGTAAAAATGTGGCTTGAATGGGGTAAAAAAAAAAAAAAGATGCAGCTCAGGAAAAGCACAATGAACAATGGAGAACCCAAAACGACGGAATCCATGAGTAATCCAAAAATGTACATACATTAGGCACAGAGTGAGCCATAGGAGAACAGGAACAAGAGGGAGAGTTGAGGAACAGAGGAAAAAAGCAACAACAGCAAAGCCAGTTTCCCCGCTCAACTAAAGGCACATTCCAGCGGCAGACTGAGGAGCCACTCCCAGGCTGGCCCAAGTATCCTAAGTGAACTCCAGATGAGAGACTGAAAGAGCAGCGCACTTTCTATAGGGCAGAGGTAAAAACTACTGCAAAGCACCACAGACTGAAAGAACAGAGTCCAGCCTGCATACACTTTAGTCAATGCAGTCTGTAGGCTGAGGAGTCGAATGTCAAGCTGGAGTTGGAATGCCCCCCCCCCCCCACACCCACACCCACTCCCCGTCTCACTCTTACAACGACTAAGCTGTACTTTGGGCCTGGCTCGTGTCAGATTACACAGCTCCACCTCCTGCTTTTACCATGTGCCCCAGACAAAGACACTCAAAAACAGCAGTACTACACCGAAACCTACAGAAGAGGGCATAGCAGACAAAAACAGCTAAAGGCTAAAAGTAACAGTACACCAGCAACGATAATAAAAAACAACAAACCTCAATACATTAAAAATCACTAAAAACTTTATTTTCAGAACTTTGCCAAAACATTGTCAAAAATAGTTCCATCGCCTAAAACACTGAGAATACACAATGCCGTGTAAACACAGACACTCACGCCTGGCAAGACTTGACCTTTCTGCTTGACGAGTGCAAATTATCACCACTCATGACTACAACACAGTGAAAACAGCAAAGGCTACAACATACCCAGCTTCATCACTCGTGTGCTGAATGATGAAGAGCAATTCCATGCAAATGTCAACTTTCCCCTACCAAAATAGCATAATCCTTTGTACATTGTTCTATATGTTGTCGAAATGTTGTACAACCATGGATAATTTAAAGAACTTTGCTTAGTCGCCATATATGAGGAGAGTATAATTTAGAGAGTAAAATTAGGCCTGAACAATTCTTAAAATGGAATCGCAATGTGTGCTCGGTTTTCTCCAACCAATCAGCATGTTGTCTGTGTGTGTAATGCCCACCCTTAAACAAAGCATGGTGATGAGGACGATAAGGCTTCTTTTCTTCCAAGTCAGATGGATTATTAGACCAATTAATACCTTAAACATAAAATGTCTGTAATAAGAGATTAGTTCAGCCCAACACACGACTTGTTGATAAAAAGCCAGATTTTTTTTGCTGCTACAGAACACAAGATGATTCAATTATATGCAAAACGCTGGATAGGAGATTTTTTTTGTGCTAAACAAAATTAGTTTACTGAACATTTTAAAAACTGTCTATTTGGTAGAACGGCACATTGCTTATACAGGAATACAAGGGATCTATAGTGTATATGTAGCACATTATTAACAAGTGATTAACAACTAAAATCACAATATCGATCAGAAAATTTATGTTTTCCCTAAATGGTAGCAAGCATTTTAGGGGAATGCATGTGAAATAATAAATAGACTCCTTTTGTTACAATAGCACTGCCTTGTAAATGTATTAAGTAATGATGCTTCAGTTTTGTCACATCCACAATGATTTAAAGATATTTGTATTGTTTTATAAAATATTCATAAAAACCTGGAAAGTATATACAACAATAATTAAGATTGGCCATTTCCCCCGCCTCTCGCCCTATGTGTGCTGGGATAGGCGCAGTAGATGAACGATTTCTCTTACTTGTTTCTATTAAATCATTTAAATGACGACAGGCACATATTTGCTCATTATGATGTTGCTGTTAAAATGACTGATGAACGTTACATTTGCCAGTTTGTGTTTTTCAGAACATTTCAGAAACTAATTCTAGTAACATTTCAAAAATAAAATTCTAAAGGATCAAAATATAACCAGAACAGTCAAATGTATTTGTTTGGACTAGAAATATTTATTGGAAATGGAAATAAATGACAAAATGCCCCAACGATAAAGGAACATTTACGCTTATATGCAAAGTATATTTCTGAACTAAAAATCACTTAAAAGGTTGGATTTTAGGTTTCGTTTGCTGAAATGAGACGTTCAATTTGTTTTCATTATCTTAGTTTTACTTATCAATCAGCATATTTGTTTATAAAACACCGCCAAATTGTCAGGAAACAAAAGGGAGAGTTTAAAAGGGTCTAGATGAATGTTTTTTTTACCTCGCCAATAGCCTCACAGTTCAATGACTCGGATACACTAAAAACTCGAGATCTTGCAGCGCTGTGTTAAAAACCTATTGACCAACTGATCCCAGTTTCTTTTTTAGGTTTCATTCATACAAAAGGGCAAATGCAAAGCTGAGAGTTACAGAAATACCCACCTATCACACCGTTTGACCAAATACTCATCTGCTCTTATGGCATGAATTTAGAAACAACTTCAGCCTGTGTTCCAGATTATTCTACAGTGCTAAAAGTTATTCTTGTACACCTGCTAAAACTACCATTCTGCACATTTGTAGACTGTTTCATTGCAGATTACTATTAACAGTTTTCTCCAGCGCCAGCACCCAATCAGGTCTCACTTTATTCAGGTTAACAGGACAACTTAAATTTGTCAGCTCAGCGGTGGTCAACGGAAGAGAACAACTGTCACCCACATATCCAGTCATAGACATGTAGCGGGTTCGGTTCCCTGCTGCTGGAACAAGAGCCAGGCACTTTTGATTAGCATTATAAAAGGAGTCCTGTTGAGGGAATACCCATCTGAACGACAGAGGCAAGTGAAGTTTAATCAAGGTTTGATCCTTCTGAATGTTAAAATACACCTACAAGACATAGCATAGGTGCCTTCACTTTTAATGCACAAATAAAAAAGGGAGAAAAGTGTAAAAAGAATGAAGCTGCCTGCTCACTTTCCACAGCTCTGCTTTCCATTCATAGACAAATGCTTCACCACACCCTGCTTCCAAAAAATAACTACAATTAGTTCACTGTTAAACTAGGACAAATGACAAACCATCAACAAAATGACTCTTTTGCAGACCAAAACTTTTCCATAAAAAAAGGCGAGCACTTCATTGATGTGGCGTTTTCACCACAGGATCATGTTTCTGTGCAGGAAAGAAACTAAAATAGCATAAAAACATCTGTGTTGTAATTCTATTAGGGAATATTTCATTCATTCATTTCATACATTATTATAGCTCAGCATGTCCTAACAACAAAAGGACAGTGTGAATGTGAGCGCATATTATAGGTATTACCAATATGTTAACGCCTAAAGAAGTTTAAACCCAGCTAGTCAAATTCACAAGGAAGGTCATCCATTGTATGTAAACTTAATAAAACATATGTTTGATTTACCAAAAGGCTAAAAGATTTTTTTTAAATGTATGGAATCAGCTTAAAAGCCAATATTAAACTGAATCAAGACAAATAACTTGCCCTCTATGCATTTCAATTCTTTTGGATTTTTTTTAGCTACATTTTATGGCTGCATAATATTAGAAATGCTGAAAAACTTGCCAGTCCACCGCAGGGCTGGCCACACGCACACACACTATGGGGAATTTAGAAATCACCAAATCAACCTTATGTACATGTTTTTGGACTGTGGGAGGAAACTGGAGTACCCAGAGGAAACTCACGCAAGCACAGGGAGAACATGCAAACTCTGCACAGTGAATCGAATCCAGGATCTTCTTGTTGTGCAGAAGAATTGTTGATATAAATATGGCTAAAACAACTAATTCATGGGGGCGGCACAGTGGCGTAGTGGTTAACACGGTTGCCTCACAACAAGAAGCTCTCAGGTTCAATTCTCTGTGCAGAGTTCTCATGTTCTCCCTGCGCTTGCGTGGGTTTCCTCCGGGTGATCCTGTTTCCTCCCACAGTCCAAAAACATGTACATTAGGTTGATTGGTGATCCTAAATTGTCAGTATGAGCGAATGTGTGTGAGTGGTTGTTTATCTATGTGTGCCCTACAATGGACTGGTGACCTATCCAGGGTGTACCCCTGCCTCTCAGCCTATATGCTTGGATAGGCTTTAGCAGACCCCGTGACCCTAAATTAGGGAATAAGAGGCGGAATTAAACTTTCATGGTTTGAGTAATCTTACTTCACGTGAACAATAATTTACTATATAGTCATTTAAATGGGCATTTTGTTTGTGGAGAAAAAATTTTTTTTTTTACATAACCTAATCAATATTTGAGAAATGAAAAGGACTTAATTCCTTTTCATATAGTAAATAAGGTCGATTTGGATTAAACCAATTTCACAGATGTGTGGACAAATTATTATTATTATTAACAGAAAATGATTTAGCATTTCCCTCTTATTCATATGTTGTAGTTGCCCATTCCGAAGACCAAAGGAACAAAAGGAACTAAGCAACACATACAGATTTAGATTCAGAAACTGAATAATAAAATTAAAGCTGTAAAGTTAAGCCACAAAACTTTCTTACGTCTGAATGTTTTAAACCTGATATATACCGTCTGTGTACAGTAACCGACCTAAAAACAATGTGCAAACGCAAAACTTTTACTTGAATATTCAACTCGACTACATATTCATCTGAACTAGATAAACAACCCTTTATATTTCATTATTCAATTCAATTTATTAAAATGTCACAAAGGGCTTTATTTGATTACACCTTATTTGATAAAAGTGGCAAGCTATCACAAATAGCTCAAACTACACTACTTTGCCAACCATCATTATAAACGTTCAGAATGTATAGGTACTATTTTACAAGCTACTGTGATAGTGTGTAAACCCATCACTACAACCCTGTAATGGTAGAACTACAGCAAGAACACTTTCTTCAACTGCTGTCTGAAACCAAATGAAGAAGAATGTACTGCCCATTTAGTATATCCATCCCAGCCATTAGCTTCTCATTATCCCTTTATCTTATCAGGCTCCGCCTGGTAACAGGATACGAGTGGATAGCACAGGCTCTTAGTTCGCCAAGGTAACATGCTGTTGAAACCATTAGACGAATAATGCAGATTACTATGTGACCGAACAACGCATCTCTCCATTTCTCGCACAATACGTACAGTCGTATGATCAATCACAAAGTCTAACAAAACAAGCATGTCCTTATATTGATAAAATCATAACATTTAGTAACAGTTTAAAAAAAACAGATCAACTATAAGCACAAAGCTGGATAAAAGTAAACAGCTCTAGGGGTCAAATTCCCAGTACCACCAACCAACCAGTGTGGACCCCTGAGCAAGACCCTTAACCCCACCCCCCCAAAGTGCTCATCTGTAAATCGTTCCGGATTAGGGCGTCTGCCAAATGATGCAAACACAAATGTAAATGCGGTCCAAGATGAACACTAATGTGGAATTAAAGTCTTTAACGAATGTAAAAAAAAAAAAAAAAAGCAGCTTAGAAACAACTAGACTTTCTAGGCATCTGTCAGTGTTTAATACACGCAGAGACCCAAGCCGAAAAAATCCTGTCGTGAGATTGTAGTAAAACTGGTCCACTGTAACAGTGACAGTCACATCAGTACACAATAGTTTTTATTCTTCTAAGGCTTTGTACTAAAAAGAATCCCAATGAATACCTGGGCCACATCCCAAAATAAACAATAGCATGCTAAACAGTGTGTCGGTACACTATTGTGCCATTACTATTTTGGCACACTACTTAAAATCATACTTTACACGTTTATCGCTTTTCAACTGGGGCTGGTGCCAGAACTACCGCCAGCTCGCATTTACACTGGCAGGGAGCAGAACTGCTACGTCACCACGTGTTATTTTTTGTGGAAGCTGCTGCTGCTGCTGCTGCTTTTGTCCATTTTAAAAGATTCCTGTAATTTGTTTACATTTGTCATTCATTATTGATCGTTTGATCATTTTAACCATGCAAATGTTATTTTTCTTGCTACCTCCTCATACAAGTTTGCTTTAAAAATATTCCTCATTGGCCTGATGGTGAACTAGTCGCTGCTGGACTGATATTTAATTGTCGATTTACCCGAACTCTGACAGCTTTGAGAAAATAGTGCTATTCAAACTGCAGCCTATAGAAAAGCTCCACCCACTGACATCATAGGTTCTTGTGTTTCCAGGTTTTGAAGCTGGCTGAGACAGCAGGAAAAATCCAGTGAAAACTGAAGACTGGGGAGGGAAAAAACCCCCCAAAAAACAAACAAAAAAAACAAACAAAAAAAACCAAACCATTTCTTGATTGGGATCTGGCTCGAGGACCAGCCCCGGTGGATAACCAGTACTTGTTTCTGACTTTTTAGTTCAGATGTGCAGAAGAGATAAAACAACAGGCTGTAAAAGGAATTTTGAAATGTACTAGAAAAATGGGTATAGTCTGTGGATTAAGTAGTGTCCCACTGTTTTTATGACTTTTATGATGGTATTAAATGATGAGAACTCATCATGCCTAGAAAAACTTCAGAATAAGAAGTCACCTTCTGGCTCTCAAATGTCAAATTCTATTAAATCAAAGTAAATATTCATATTCAATAACATTTCCACCTTAGTCACACTATATAAAAAGGTCCTTATTTATTACAATTAAACAGATGGCCAACTAGTATAATCATTCAGTAATTATCCACACGTGTTACATGAAGGGACAACAGAATGCGTTTGCAGCAGGACAACTCCATCGGAGATGCAACTGTGAGAAACAATATAAAAGGGACTCGGGACACAGTTGTTGTAAAGGGAGTCAAAAGAAGCAGCTGTCATGTGGTAAGGGGGTTGCCAACTGTGCATGGCTCGGCATGTGCAGCTGCTTGTGAGGCTCAAAAGGCTGAGAATCAATCCGATACTGAACACATGAACTGGTTAACTGGCAACACTCAGCTGTGTACATGAACAAACCAATTTAAGTAATTATCAGATGCAAAGTTCAACACTGGCATCACAATTAATACAACTCAAATCTCTCATGATGGCAACAGATGAAACCTAAGTAGACGGTACACAGTTGATGATCTTCTAAACGATCCAATTAGGGGGAAAATTTAAGTAACAATTCAAGACAGGAAATATAAAATTAGAAGATATGATTTCTGTCCAAGTTCATTCATTCATTTTCTTACCCGCTTATTCCCGAATCCGGGGTCACGGGGGTCTGCTGCGCCTATCCCAGCACACA
>JAOTRA010000029.1:13543278-13553423 GCA_026260255.1 Pseudolaguvia tuberculata
CACAGTCCAAAAACATGCAGATTAGGTGGATTGGTGATTGTAAATTGTCCATAGGAGTGAATGTGTGTGTGAATGGTCTATGTGTTGCCCTAAGATGCCCCTAAATTAGGAAATAAGCATTTAAGTAGATGAATGAATGAATGAATGAATGAAAATAAATGCAATGAAGATATTTAATTTATATAAACTTGAATAAGAGAACATGGTTTGTTACTTTCTTCATCCAGATTCTAAAAGCCAAAGGTCACAAAAATCAGCTTAACAAATCAGAGGTTCTGAGCCCATAGATCCACTTTAGACCTTGTCCTGTCACTCACTGAACATGGCATGTATGCAGACGAATGATCAGGCAGTGTTCTAGCTTTGCCTGTTAATAAGAATGTGTCTTTATTATTTAATGTCCTATGTGGGGACCCTATAAGAGACTTAAAGCTAACCCTCTCTATCTAGCGCTTGTTCTAAATCTTTATGGTTTAACACATCAGCACCGCCATCATTTATTAAATAAAGAAATGTCTGTACTTCTATCCATTTAGCTACCAAGGGGACTGGCCAAATGAAAACAAACTTACATGAAGAGCAGTTTATCATTCATTCATTCATTCATTCATTCATTCATTCATTCATTCATTCATTCATTCATTCATTCATCTTCTAAACCACTAGATTCAGTGTCACAGGGGTCTGCCACAGCCTATCCTAGCACACATAGGGTGAAAGGCAGGGCTACATCCTGGATAGGTTGCTAGTCCATCGCAGGGCTACACATAAACAAACAACCACACACACTCACACTCACTCCTATGGGTAATTTAGAATCATCAATCAACTTGTTTTTTGGACTGTTGGAGGAAACCGGAGTACTTGGAGGAAACCCTCGCAAGCTCAAGGAGAAACTACCAAATTTACATGAAAAGCAGTTTATTATCCATTCATTCATTCATTCATCTTCCAACCCACTTATTCCCTAATTCAGGGTCACAGGGGTCTGCTAGAGACTGTACCAGCACATATAGGACAAAAGGCAGGGCATAGATAAACAACCCCACACAATGACAACTATGGGTAATTTTAGATTCACCAATCAACCTAATGTATATGTTTGTGGGAGGAAACCGGAATACCAGGAGAAAACCCACACAAGCGAGGAGAGAGCATGCAAATTCAACAAAGAAAGACCCCCTGTCTGAGAATCAAACCTGTGACCTTCTTGCTGTGAGGCCAGTCTATTATTCTGTTGTAAAATTCATTCATTAATCTTCTATACCTGCTTATTCCCTAATTCGACTTCACAGGGTTCTGCTGGTGTCTATCCCAGCACTCTGAAGGACGCTTACTTGTATGGACACTAATCAGCCTCAGGTACTTGTTTTTGGACTGTGGAAGGAAACCGGAGTACCCAGAGTAAATCCATGAAAGCACAGGGAAAACATAAAATTCCACCCAAAAAGGCAATGCTAACCACCGTGCCACCGTGCCACCTCTACTTGGGAAATATAAGTCATAAAAGTCAAATCAAACTAAAAACTGCATGATGCTTACAGACTAAGAGACGTAATTCTGAGTCAATCAGGTAACTTAGTTGAACAGATAAAAGGTTGTGGAGAGAAGGAGAGGTTCATTGATATAAATTACAGAATGATGTGATCCATAATCTGCACATTCCTAGAACTCTTCCTAGTACTATCTCAACATTTAAAAGTTTAGACCTAATTTAGCATAACCAATAGGTATGTCTACACACCTCACAATTATGATTAACGATGGTACACTCAGATTTGCAGACAATTTAGAAAGGATTTGTGGTGCTGTGTGTGATAGCTGGTCTATGGCTTTCTTCTATTACATTTAGAGAACAGGTAAGCTCCTGTCTTCTACGTTGAGCATGCCAATAATCAAGGCTAAACTCGCTCAGCAAGTAGGATATGTGTCCTGCTGCAGGCCTATTATGAGAACAGAAATCCTGAGCCTTGCTCTGATCCATGCACTCATTACACACTCGCTTTGTTCCAATCACACTCACAGCCAGCACTGAGCCAGTGTCAGACTCGCGCTGCACAAAACTAGCCGTCTGTGATTAATGAGATAAGAGATGTGCATCAATGGCTGTGCTTCCGCCAGTAGGATAAGAACCTGATGTATTTTATAGTGTGAAAACAAATAGGAAATTTTAGGTGTCATAGCCAGTCTCTTGCAGCCTGTGTCCATGCGCATACCGTTTTGCTCAGACTGGGGTTGTTATCCGGTCCACAAGTTTAATAAAATGACTGCTGAGACATTTTACTCAAAAGCAAGAAAAAAAAACACCCTATAATTTATTCACATCCTTTCAAGAGGAGAAAGGAAAAAAGCAAATCATCTCAGCAGGTCGACTTAAGACAACGAGCGAGACACCAACAGGAAGGAAATACAAAGAGGAGAACGGACGATGAGGCCATTAAGCATCGCTGCAGGTGCTGTGCTTGCAGTTTACTTTGCTCAATTCTCTTATAAACAAGCACACAATCCCAGTGCGTCCTCTATATATTACCCTTAAGGCTTGGTGGTGGACTGTGTGGTATGGGGGTCTCATGGGAAATAGTACAGGAGCATTATGCAGATTCGATTATTCTTTGTCTACTAAGTGTAAGACTACTGACCCAAGCTTTTATCCCGGGGCTTAGTTCCCTGATGTATGCAAGTGAATGTTTTCTTGTGGTACTGAACACCACCAGCATACAACACGGTAGCATGACAGAAAAAGTTCAGATTGGGAAAGTAATTCGATTAAAAAACAACAATCTTAAATTTAGAAGCAATTTATGGTGCTACCTTTAGTTTAGTTGAGTTAAAGTTTGACAAGACAGGACATTGTAATGCAATTCATTCGTTCATTTGTTCATCTTCTAACCCGCTTCTAAATTCCCTAATTTGGAGGCATAAGAGCCTACTCCAGTGCACAAAGGAAAAACCCCAGAGGTACACCATGGACAGGTCAGGTCATCGCAGGTCATCGCAGGGCCACACATATAGATGAACAACCGCACATACAGATGCACACATTCACTCCTATGGACAATTTAGAATCACCAATCAACCTAATGTACATGTTTTTGGACTGTGGGAGGAAACCGGAGTACCCAGAGTAAATCCATGAAAGCACAGGGAAAACATAAAATTCCAAGGAGAGTTCATGTCTCACCACTAATTTCGTTCTGTGTCCTTGAATGGAATAAATGTTGGGCAAGAAATAATACAGCGCTGATGATCTGTCCCGGGGTATTTTGTTAATTGTATAGCTCAAATGATGGCTTTCTTGTGCCTCTCATTTAATCCATATTTGAAAAGAGGAACAGATATCAGGCTGAGGTAACATTTTTTTCATTTTGTAGTATTTTTATTTATTACAATTTTTAAATACAATCATTACAATTTAATTACATTACAGAGAATTACATTAAATTACTAATATTATTAAATATGTAAAAAAATATTTGGACAGATATTAAAATCGAATCCGGGGCAAGGAGAGTTCTCCTTGTGCTTGCATGGGTTTTCTCCGAGTACTCTGGTGCTTCTTCCACAATCCAAAAAACCGGTGCATTAAATTGATTGGTGATTCTAAATTGCCAAAGTGTGTGTTTTGTATGTGTTCTTCATCAATGTATAGGCCTTCAATAGAATGGCAACCTGCGCTAGGACAAGCTCCAGCAAACCCCCAGGATACCATATTAGGGAATAAGTGAATAGGATGTTGAATGAATGAATGAATAATTATATACTATGTACACCTATGTTGACAGAAAAGACAGAAGACGAGGTGGATGAAGGAGAGTTTTGCTGAGAAAGCAACAGCTTGGGTGAAGCCTGGCAGGAGATGTGCTATCAGACATTGGATGCTTTGGGAACACAATGGGAGGTCAATGTTTGATCAGCTGTGCAGTCTGTGAGTCTTAATTGTTTCGCAAAGCATGCTAATTGCTTTTCATCTGCTCCCTTTAAATGTCAGCACCCCCTGTAGTCATGGTGTGATTCACCAGGCTCCTGAACAGGCTGAGTAATTTTATGCTATTATGGAGGACAGTGAAGAGCAAAAAGGGAAGAGGTGTGTCAACAAAAAAATAGAGTTGAAAAAGTGGTTTGGAATTTTTCCACCCACGCTTTGTCCACCAGTGTGAACCTGGTTGGTCAGTAGCCCCCTGGCTGTTCCCCCCCTGTCCCTCTGTTCTTTGAGAAGGTCACTTTATCATGCTAGTTCAACAGCTGTCAGAGAAAACCATTATAAATCGCCCAGCTACTGCCACCAACAGCAGCACTGGGTCATATATTTGAATGTGACGAAATGACAAATCATGCATTTGAGTGTTTAAACGGCTTTGCTTGAGTGTGATTTTTTTTATTTTTATTTGGAAGTCATTATCAAATCACACAGACTGAGCCGCATCTGAAATGTTAGGAAATGTCAGTTTCGCTCACTCCATAAAAAAAGAAGTGTATAATTTCCTATTAAATGAGAAAATGCAGAAAATGCTTTAGTATAACTGGATTAGAGATGGAGCCTCGGGGGCTCATCATCTTCACAGCTCAATTTTCTAAACGTATCCTAGCACTGGCAGACAATGTTGGATCCTTTAAGCTGCAAGCATATACAGATATCATTGACAAAAAAGTAACAGCATATGTACAGTAAAAAGGAATTTGGCAAGGCTCTAAAAAAATAAGCCTGTGGTGTCTCTGGTGTATTAGGGTGTGGCTGTAATTTGAGAGACGACCCCTTCCGGACTATCCTCTAGAGGTTTAGGTTTACAGCTATGTATTATTGGTTTAAAGTTATACCCTCCTATAAATCCTATAGTGGAGTAAATTCAATCTGATTCGCTACATTAGAGAATGATTTTTTTTCAATTTGCTTTGGGTCTTAATAATTATTAATTTAAATGTCAAGGGTAGAACCATAAAGCAAAATATTTTTCAAAAAAAACTTTTTAGAATTCACAAGTTATTCAATAACTCCTCATAAAAAGCCACAGGAAAGAAAGAAATGCATGCTGCTTATATAACACTCCCGTCACTCCTACGTCTACAAATAAAGCTACATTCATAATACCATGTTGAATAGAGAGAAATTCATTCCATTTTCTGCCTCTGACACGGATCAGATTTGCTCTGGAGTTTGTGAACACCAAAATATCAACTTGGATGTGGACAACATTTTAAGTTCTAAAGATACAAACTGAGCGGTGCTGGTGGCCTCACAACAAGAATGTCCCGGGTTCGATTCCTGTGCTGGGGATCTTTCTCTCCTTCTCTCCGCGCTTGAGTGGTTTTCCTCCAAGTACTTTCCCCCCACAGTCCAAAAACATGCAGATTAGGTCAATTGGTGATTGTAAATTGTCCATAGAATGTGTGTGTGAATGGTTGTTTGTCTATGTGTGGCCCTGAGATGAACTGGTGACCCGTCCAGGGTGTACCCCTGCCTCTTGCTCAATGTAGTTTTCCTCGTCTTTAGAGAATCAATTTCAGCAAAACTCGCTAGTTTAATGTAATAATTGCCTCATACACTGATGCACTGATGTGTACCCACTCTTCATGTACACATGTTTCCATCACAATGAACCGTTGAATCATATTTATTGTTTGTGAATTAATTTTGGTATTTCAATGTCTGTTCCTGTAGATAAAAAGCTAATTATACTGCCCATTAGGCATCTGTGAAGCAGGTTGTTTATTCTTTCAGCTAAAGCTTAACTAAAGCCCATTCTAAAGTTTCACGGCAGCCCTTCATCCCCTCTCACATGTCTAGGTATTTCTGTTGGCAACTCTTCAAAGGAGGTGCAGTTATTATGTCTCCGTTTCTACTGCTAGGAAACAAAAACTCTTGTGGTACCATTACAGTTTCACATGATTTTTTAAATTTTTTTTTAAGGGGCAGGAAATAACGGTACAGTACTGTACATAAAGTTCTCCCAAAACGTGAATGTGCAACTGGAATAAATATCTCGGAAATTCTGATAGAATTTTCTATTAAAGCACAAATGGATTGAAGATGAATAAACAATACATGTGTAAAAACCCAAATAGAAAGAACTCAAGCTCAGACCCTACCCAGAACCTGATGTCAAAGAAAATTCTACCTACTGTACCACATACACCACAGCTGCTTATTATTTGATACCTAATAAGTTGATGTATGATGATATGGCGGCCCTTCATGCATGTGTTCCTATTTGCAAATGCATTTTCTTGTTTCTGCCTTTTCTGTGCTGTCCTTCAACTAGGATAAAGCAGTAAATGGTTGGTTGAATGAATGACTGACTGACTGAATGAATGAATGAATAAAAGAACGTCTGGGTGGATTTATGAAGGGAATGAATAAAATACTTATTAAAGCCATGCGCCTAGCAATGCGTAAGCAGAGCGCTCCGTGACAATTACCCGAGGCGTTGTATGTGGATCCTCCCCTGGAGCTTCAGGAGAATGTTTGAAGCGAAGCTGTAATATCATTGGAGAGCCTCCTTGTCCCGACAAAAATCTGCCGAAATAAACATTTGTAAAAATGTTAATGAGCGCCAACCGTCCGCAATGACAGCGCTAAAGCTGTGGCAATTACATTATCATGAGCTACAAAATATGAGGTGGCTGACACGCGCAGTCATGCACCGAATGATGGAGGAGCATCTTGCTTTTTTAATAAACGCGCCTTGTGCCCATAAAGAGCAGCTCCTAACTGCCTTTGTATCGAGCCGCTTCCACTGCCGAGTCACTGGGGAATTTATGTACAAATAATTACTTTTTAATAGCCCGTAATGCGATTTCCTGCCAAAGAAATATTCAAATCGTTTTCAGAAAAACAAGAGCAGTACAGTATTTTATCAGCCCCAAGCTACAATTGGATGTGGGGAGAAAATAGAGACAGATTATTGTTTGTGTGGCAATTATTATCCCCCTGTTCTCCTGGCTAAACCAGGCAGAGTTTCATATGTAGACTGTGCAAAGATGCATGCATTGTGTGCCACTACATGCACTAATCAATGCGCATTTAATTGGAGCAGTGATTTACTTAACCTAGCAACATTTTCTTAATCAAGTAGCAAACACTTTACATTTTTAAAGAAACAAATTATGGTACAGTACAGAGTGTGTACCTTAAATGACCTTTCCATCTAATGACTAAATCTGTAATATATGGAAAGCAATTCCTATGACAAAAGGCTGTCGCAACTTTTTTCCCCTCAGAATTACTTACCGTTGTGATAAAAAAAGTTAGAATTGCATGATATAAAGGAGTCAACGATAGCCATGTTGTTATAGGAACGTCTGTAACTTCTGGTTTATAACTACATCAGCCACATCTGTTACATTGCATCTCCTCCACAACTGATTCCTGGATATCACTCTCTCAAAAGTCCTGATATGTTTTTTTCTAGTTACTCACGTATCCTCGGTTCCCTGAGATCAGGAACAAGACATTGTGCAGTCTCCATTTTGAGAATGTTTTCTCTACTTTAAAATGTGTGCAAATAAATAGAGCAATTCTGTAGCATATGCAAATTAGTATCAAGACCCAGCACTTCAATAGGCTATGCTAATGCTAAACTGATATCTTAATCGCGCTGTCAAGGAACCAAGCCTACTTGAGTACCCATAGTCGGTTTCTTTCAATCTTCACACAATATTTTGGCACATACACTATCTTTTATGACCATAAAATAACACTCACTATGTCCAGGCTACAGTGATTTTACCAAAAGCGCCTGGTGATGAACATGACTGCATACTGGCTTAAATAGATAAATACTGTGATGCAACAGAAAATCATTAGTATATAAGAACTGTATATATACAGAACAATGAGTTGCACCAAAATAGGGCAAACAGGCACAAGAAATAACAAATCTGGTGTTACTAAAAACATAAAGCAGCTGTGACCGGTTTGCTTACAGAAGAATAACACAAAGCTCCAGTGAGCCAAGGCAGACAAAAGCATTTAAGTGGAACCCCAAGTTGACAACATATAGAAGCCACATAAAAGCAGTAAAGAGATAAATTCACCTGCACTGCTTATAAAACCTTGGGATTGTGTTTTACGAAGCTCAACCTGCTGCAACGCAAATATTCTGGATTGTTACACCTCCAGACCAAGTTCAGAAAGAAGCCAAAGGTTTGGTAAAGTGTGCGTTAATACGGAGAGGACATTATCCTTCTCTCCCATATGTATATGTAACCACAATAGTATCCAGATTCTAGTGGGAAAGTCTCTGCTTGAACACTACCTGTTCCCTGACACATCTGCTGTATTAAACAAAGTGCTGATCAAGCTGGCAAAAATCAGTGGTACAGTCCCTCAAGGGCATCACAAGGCTGCTGGGACAATGAGCATTAAGATCACATGCTGTAAAGAGCAGTCTTTCTGGTCAAGGCAGACCTTGTCACACTGTAGAATAAACACCCGCTATTTACAGATGTAAATCTCATGGAAAGACTTCAATATATTCAAAATGCAAGCGTAAGAAGCGTAGATTTTCTAATTCCCCTGCAGAGGCTATGTGTGGATGCACGAGATATCTGAGTTGGGATGCCAGATCTTGCTGCCCACATAAAATATAGTGAGATGAGAATTGACTGGGTTCACCAGTAGCTTTTTCAGATTTGGAAGCCATCACTGGTTCTGCCATTGCAATGTAGATTACTGAAGCACTCTTCTCTGACCTGGGAGACTCCACTTTTACTGCCCTACACTACCCTGTGTGTGATATCGTCAAGCCCAGGTGGACTCCACTGCTGTTAAAGATTGGGTTGTGCCATGATCTCCAGGCTTATAGCCCAAGATGAAAATTCAACAAACTCAATAGACCCATGTGGCAGAAGCTATGAGGGCAAGGATCCTTTGGAAAACTTTCAAATGCAACAATCTGTCTCACCTGTCCCACTTCTTGAGTGTTAACATTCAGAATAAGTGCTTAGAAAACGTTATGTTGAAGGGTCCCACGGTCAAACGTGGATGAAACCTCCTGCTCTGTTTGAGTAGACCTGTATAATCTGTTTTTGATGCTTGCTTGGGGGCTCCTGCTCTATTTCTCCTGCTGCTACTGCTTAATCGAGGTGGTGTGATGAAACAGAAGAGTATAGCTGCTATCTCTCTATAATAGCTATGAGATCCTTGGAATAATTCTTGAAGCTTCCAAGAAATTGCTTAGTGGCTCTAAACATTCTTAACATAGGCGGCAGTGGAGGTTATGAAGTGCTTACAGGTAGGACAAACTGAGGTGCAATGATACAATTAGAGGAATGTTGCTCTTTTAGACAGGATGTAATTTTGGTTAAATTGTCTCTTTTAACTTTATTGTTTAGAGCATTTTTTGCACAAAGGACGGCCATCTTTGTAGGAACCCTGGGGCAGTGGTCTTCTTTTACGGTGGAGGCCAGATTGAGTTCTTTGACTTCCCAAGAAGCTCCTCATATAGATAGAAATGGAACTTCATTCATTCATCTTCTTACCAGTTTATTCCCTAATTCGGGGTCACTGGGGTCTGCTGTGCCTATCCTAGTGCACATAGGGCGATAGGTGGGGGTACACCCTGGATGGGTTGCTAGTCCATCTCAGGGCCACACATAGACAAACATCCATTCATACACACAGGCAATCCTATGGACAATTTAAAATCACCGATCGATCTAATCTGCATGTTTTTGGACCATGGGAAAAAACCAGAGTACCCTGAGGAAACCCATGCAAGCGTGGGGAGAACATGCAAAGACCCAGGATTGGAACCCAGGACCTTCTTATTGTGAGGCGATCGTGCTATCCAGTATGCCACTGTGCCACCCAAAAATGGAACTTTGCTTTTATAATCTGAAGAATATGCAATCTCGGACTGTGGACATGTTTTTGACATTCCAATGAAGGAAAGTCTTGGTAACAAGAAACTTGTTTGTATCATGCAATTTTGACTTAATTTTCTTCCAAATTAAAACTGTGTTGGTATATTTCTTCATTCCGAGTAAAATGCTATAAGAATTTGCAACAAATTTACAGTTTTCTTATTCAGAGGCAAAAATGGGCTTCCATAATTTCCACCCACGCAGTAACAACAGTAGTACAACATAACAGCAGTACAACAGTAAATGGCATTTACAGTTAAATACAGTTAAATATATATATATAA
>JAOTRA010000029.1:13579942-13594792 GCA_026260255.1 Pseudolaguvia tuberculata
ATATATTGAAATTAAATTTGTTCCTACACGTCATAATATTTAAAGGTAACCTCACTGATGATTTTAGAAATCCCAGATAACTCCACGGAACACACACACACACACACGCACGCACGCACGCACGCACGCACGCACGCACGCACGCAGGCAGGCAGGCAGGCAGGCAGGCGCTACACAGTGTATGCGTGTGCGTAAAGTTATATTCGCGCCATGTGTAACATGGCTTCCAGTGCTTATAAAGAGGTAGCAGTGTTCATTAAAGTTGTAGAATAACCAATGGTAAGCCTTTACCTCAATTTTAGAACCCCCCCCCCCCACTCCCAACGCTTCCCCATTCACACACAAAGCGGCGCGCCCGAGCACAGACACGGAGAGCATCACTGACCTGGATAGTTTGCCGGTTATAAACCTTCACGACGTGAAAATTAAAACTGTAAATCCCTTTTCGTGGTGCGAAGAAATTACTTCTTTCTTCGTCGAAACTTCTGCCGACATTCACAAGAACCTGGAATAGAAAACAGAGCGCGGAGAATCAAGCGTCTCTCTGCCATCCTGATCGTACAATCACAACCAGTAGGCAATTGTAGGGTTTTTTTCCCCTACATCCTGTCAGAAACAGACTAACTGTAAACGGAAACAGAAGTTTGGTTGAAGATCTTCGATAAGCTGTCCTGAAGAACATCTGGCTGTGATGTTCAGAATGACGTGATGCCGCTTCAGACTCAATCAAATGGCATGCGGTTATAGGAATATTTGCCCAACTGGTAGTGTTAACTGACAGTTATTGATACTATTATCTGTAGAAAAATAATTAAAGCCATTTATAGATGTATATACACTGTATATAAATGAAAACAACTTTCTTTTTATGCGACAATTCAGCGCGTACACACCACCGTTAATCACCGCGCTATTAATCGTTACAAGCACAACCAGACGACTTCTGATCGTGGAGGAAATAGATAAAATCTTACATTTTATCCAGTGAAATAATTTCACAACTTTTTTAAACCCTGACTGAATAGGACTTACTTATTACGAGCAAAACAACTCGTAGTCCATTGACGCATCTTTCGATCCATTTGATCATTTTCTTTCTCAAAGTACGGGATGGAATGACACGCTATAACCCCCTATAAATGACGTACAGATCATCCCCCCTTTCCCACATTGCCATACAAAAGTAAAATCCATTATAATAAACTTACTTGATCAAAGTAGATAACCATTGTCCGATTGCTCATCTCCGACGGCTCGTGGTTGGTGTTCCTGACAGCGGAGAATGCGACTTTTGCGCTTCCAGAGCGCACGGAAATCCCGAGTGCTGTACCGGTCGGATCAGAAGTTGGGTTCGAGTCGCACACGACCAGACATTTTCCCTCCAGCACGATGGGCTCGGTCTCGTTCTGCGCGCCCGCCAGGCAACCTAACGCCAGCGCGGACAGCATGAACACCAGCATCATTGTCACCTGCAAATCTGCTCACCGATTCTCTCAACCTCTCCTTCTTCAACTCGCGCGCAAACGCACAGCCGTCTCCAGCCTTTCCTTCCCGCACTGAAAATCAAACGCTCTCCACGTCTGGATGTCCAAATCAAAGTAAAGCAAAATTACGTTCTCTCTTGTCCGACACCTGCGTGGGAACAGGGAGGTTTCTAAATCCTCTTTTCCTGCGTATTTTCCCCAGGAACTCGTCTCGAGTGGGCGGTGAACGCAACGAGGCCCTCGTCTAGTCGGTTCGTGGTTGAGAACATAGCGCGGGGCTCCGTCTGCTCGCGCGCTCAATTATTGATGCGTGAGATATTGGAAGTGATACGCAAAGGCTGCTGAGCACGCGCCCTCGCCCCCCTCCCCTCCGCACCGCTCCTCGCCGAGCCATGAGCGCGTCTACAGGCTACCAATCGCGGCGCCTGGACCGTCCATACAGACCGTGACGTCCGAAAGCGCCGCCTTTACTGAAGAAAAAAGTCGTACAGGTGGGTTTACGGGTATTTGAAGAAGTCGTTGCTCAGTTCTATTTAGAATGGGGGCATGACGCGCAAGCCGGAGGTCATTTGATTTTGGATTACGCAGGCAACTGGTGGAGGTTTTTTTTTAACCAACGACATCCAGACACGTATGGGACACTTCCGGGTAAATGCATGAATAGAAAATGATGTTAAAAAAATCCCCCCATTGATGCTCCATGCTTCCAGACGCATGCAAGAGTCGATTTATAATAAAACGTCTGTGCGCACGGTACATACAATGTTAATAATCACCTATAACACGTCACATTTCACTACAGTGTTGTTCAGAAAATTTAGTTTTATATTCATTGAATTTATTAACTTTAATAATGTCTCTGTGCAGAGTTTGCATGTTCTCCCGTCGCTTGCGTGGGTTTCCTCCGGGTACCCCGGTTTCTTCCCACAGTCCAAAAACATGTACATTAGGTTGATTGGGGATTCTAAATAGCCCATATAACCCCGAATTAAGGAAGAAGCGGGTAAGAAGATGAATGAACGAATGAATAAATGAATGAATGAATGAACTATAATTTTGCTTGAAATCATTTTATACAAGATGACGGAATCGCACCGGGCAGTATTAAGAAACGTGCTCTGGATGCGGAAGGTTGACAAGATGCGTTCTGCGCCAGCGCACTTCCCTACATGACATTTAATAAATGAGATCAGTGAACGGGGTTCAGGCGAAAGGAAGAAGGAGCGAGTTAAACAGAACAATGGACTATCTTGACATTTGAAAGAAACAGCGCAGCAACAACAAAGCATGGAGTCGAATACATAAGCTGTGAGTTAATTAAAGACGTTGGAAGACATCTTACTGAGAGGTTGAAGAGTGGTTTACCAATACATCACTCACTACTGACCACTCAGGGGCCTTTTAAAGCCGAAAAAGTTGGAGAACCTGTCTGTACACATGCGTCCTTTCAAATGATTAAAAAACAACAACAAAAAACCAAGCGCTCAGTTCCGACAGTTTCCTTCTTCAGGTAATTAAACGTTAATAAAAGGAATAGTATGGAACAGGCCCTGTGGATTATTCTTATTCATTCATTCATTCATTCATTCATTCATTCATCTTCTTACCCGCTTATTCCCGGGGGTCTGCTGCGCCTATCCCAGCACACATAGGGCGAATTATTCTTATTCTTTCCCTTTTAATTCAATTTTATTTGTATAGCTAACTGAACAATGGGCGTCTTCTCAAAGCAGCGTCACTGAACAAAACAATAAATTTGTAATTGTAAAATAATACATTTAAAATGTTATTTATAATTATCACACATATCCTACAGAGACCACACAGATTAGGTCTAGTCATATGAAACACAAAACACCATTCATTCATTCATTCATTCATTCATTCATTCATTCATTCATTCATTCATCTTCTTACCCACTTACTCAGGGTCATGGGGGTTTGTTGGAGCCTATCCCAGCAATACACTTACACCTTTATCCAGAGCGACTTATATTTACTTCATTTATACAACTGAGCAATCGAGCCTTGCTCATGGGCACAGCAGTGGCAAATTGATGGAGCTGGGCGTCTTCTAGCGAAGCAGTCCAACAACTTAACCACTGAGCTACCATGCCAGCACAGAAATTCTTAGGGCATGAATACTTGAATGAACCAATAAACAGACAAACAGAAGATAAGCCATGTCCAAAGCCGGTTGCAGATATTCCAGTTGCAGTTGAATTAAGAGCCTAGCTTAGGATTCCAGTACTAGCAATGAGATTTCAACCAATGATTTTTAGATGAGCAGACAAATGTCATAACCACTAAGCAACCAGTTCCCAAATAAATAAATAAATAAATAAATAAATAAATAAATAAATAAATACTTTATTGTAGGTACGGCTCTTTCAAAGAAGGTTGGGATAAAGTGGCTAGACAAAATGATGACCTTTAAAAGATTACCAGTCAATCATTCAGCTATTACATCACAGTTAGCTCTACTGAAAAGGGGGAAGGAGGGGAATGGGGTGGCTGTTAAATACAAAAAAGGAAAAAAGAAAGAAGGAAAGATGAAAGCAAGAGGAGACACCCTTGTCACAATAGATGATCAGTGTAAGCTCGGCTATTGGAGCGTCAGGACGGATATTGTGCTGTGACAGCTTTCCCTTGAGGACCGATCCTGCCATGCACTGCATCCTCCTGTTCGCACTGCATCTCACTGCTACCTGAGGTGCTTCCATCTGCCCAATTTGTAATTAAAGGGATATGCAAATGTATTTACCTCTTTGTGGGGACCATGTATCCCCATGGCGCTACAATTTTGTCCTCATTGGGGAATTTGGCAGGAACCCCTGAAGAAAATGACAGGATTATATATAAGGATTATAAATGTTTAGTTGCTACACCTCAGTGGAAAAGCTGTGTTTATGTGTACGCATGGTTGGAAGCAAGGAACGGCTAAACAGAACAAAAGAAACAAATCAAAAGGATACACCAACCAGTGGAATGACATTCACTCCTATGTATTCCTGATGCTGTTGACAGACCAATGGCTTAAGGTCATTGAATAGATCTAAACAAGCAAGCACTCAAATCTTTAAAATAAGAAGTTAACAGCCTGATATTAATAATTAACACATTCATTTTAAGCATTTATCACATTGGTATTACAAGACAAGGAACTCTGGTGTATTTACTAAGACATGCATACTCGGCTAACCTTGCCAGGATTCTTTATTTATAGGGTATAGAAATAGAAAGAATTTTCCATCTCTCTGGAGTCAGGGGTTGATATTAATTATATTACATTGCTAAAATTAATATTTAATCAACACCATTGCATTTTTTATTAGTAGCATTTTTAGGTGAAGACAACGATTAATTTGATTAGTAGTAAACTGCGTCCATTCCTTCGCTGACTATAATTTAATCGACACTGTAAAGCTCTGCAAATGCAATTGAGTAAATTACATTAGACTTGACTATTATTGGCGGCCTGTTGGCAGCTCATCCCGCGCAGACTTTCTGTTCTGTATGCATTTTGGTAATGTGATTTAATATCACTGGCTCGCTCTGCTCGACTGGGTATGTGAAGATAACAGCTTAAGGTCAAGACTCGGACTGAGATGATCAGTAAAGAGTAGTTTTTTAAATATGTACAATCTGGCGAGACTTTTTTTTACCAAAAAATATTTAAATCATTTGTATATTGTGTTAGATTTTTTTTGTCCATATGTTTCTAATTGTCCACCTGCACCATCAATCTGTATACATTGGTAAAGTGAAATGTGTGTGTGTCAGCGTAGAAGGTTTTTAAAAGCAAAGTCATTCATTTTCTTTCCTACTTATTCCCTAATTTGGGACCACGCGCTGGCGCCTATCCGAGCGCACAGAGAGCGAGAGGCGGGTGTACACCCTGGGCAACACATAGACAAACAACCAGTCACACACACTTTCACTCCTATGGACAATTTTAGAATCACCAATCGACCTAATCTGCATGTTTTTGGACTGTGGGCGGAAACTGGAGCACCCTGAGGAAATGCACGCAAGTGCAGGGAGAACATGCAAACTCTGCACAGAAAGATCCCTGGCCCGGGAATCGAACACGGGATCTTCTTGTTGTGAGGCGACCGTGCTATTCACTACACCACCGCGCCGCCCTAAAAGCAAACTGAGGTGTCTTATCATTTTTCCTATTAAGTGAATTCCCAATTTATAAAGTTCAATTAGAGTTGCAAGCATATAAACTTGTGTGTTACGAGGGCATCTTACCCAGGCTCAAGCCTTTCTCCCTTCAGATTGCTAGGATAGACTTTAGCCCCTTTGACTCCTGTGAATTAAGCAATGATCTTCTATCATATATTACATTGATGTCATTATGTCAAGTGCCATAAATGTAATAGATGATACAAGATCATTTTCAATTTTTTTTATTTTGTTTCTGTACAAAGCAGAAATGTACCTAAAAATGCACATAGTCTGGAGTAAATCTTGCACAGATGTTGTTGCAACGGTGTAATAAAAAAAACAATTAAGTAGGGACGCACATAATAATACTGATATCGGGGCCGATACTGTGCTCTTGTACTCATAATCCTAAAAATGCCAGTGTGTCATGTCATTGTCAAAACTTTTATTGTACAAAGACTCTGGCAACAGTGACAGAACATCAGGCTCAGCGGTGTGGAAATATTTCGAAACTAATGATGACAACCCCATGCATGGGAGACTGCAAACTTTGCTGCAGAACAATATCAAGAGATAAGAACAATAACAACTTAGAATAAGAGTAATCTGATAAAACACCGAAACGTAAACATCAAAGAACTTGGTAATTGAGCAATTGGAGGTTAAGGGCCTTGCTCAGGGGCCAACAGTGGATGCTTGGTGGTGCTTGGAATCGGGAATAGTGGTGCTTTGGTTCTGGTATTAGTCTAACACCTTAACCACCAAGCCACCACTTCCCGAAAGGACAAATGATAATGATAAAGAGCCATACAAATAATCCCACAACCAAAAAAATAACCGTATCAATATCAGTGAGTCCCAGGATAAAACACCGGTACACGTACTCTGTCTTTAAAAAAATGCTACTGGGAACCAGGTTTGAATAAAGACCATAAAATAGCCCCAATATAACTGCTATTGGTGCATTTTAGTAATAAGCATCAGCAGCTGTTCTGCATTCTAAAATGTTGTAAATTGTTATCCAGTTATAGAGTAGCTAAAACTGTGACGTGATGAACACCAACATGCTAAGGGTTGATAGCTTGAGAGTGTAGTGTGATCTTAACAGCACCCGTGTATCCACAGTCTGTGTGTTCATGAAACCTGCTCCAGGCATTAGTGTAAGTTTAAAGGTTTTAAATCAGGTGCATTCATAGAGAATTAAGTTATTGTGCATTTGTCACAGTACGTATTGGGTATTGGCTATGGTTCAGCCAATCAGACTGATCACAAAGGTTTGGTTATTTCTATTCTAATGAACTGCTGCACTACACACTACACAGAACAGTGTCAAACAAATCTACAGTACAATATATTAAAAGACAATACACTACAACCTTTAAGTGTTCAAAGAGTGTGATTATTATACAACTCTATAGAGGGCAGGAGATGGTGCGATTAGCAGCAGCATGGCCAAATTAGCACTGCAAACCACAGAGATGCTTTCATCTTCAAATGGTTTCGAATATAAAATGTGGCTCTGATTTCCATATCCAGCCCTGCTTTGTGCTAGAGTTATAGCGCACTCAGGCCATGCAAGAAAATAACCATTAAACACTCATAGAGTATAAATATTACATTTAATGATATAAAACCCACTCGACTCTTAAAGGGAGCAGACACGTTTAAGTTGTAGAACACAAAATAAGTCATCAATATATTTGTTAAATAAATAAATATATAAAATGCAATGTTTGTGCAATATGTTTTCTGTCCATAAAAATGTTAATGCTAGTTTGGATCTGATGAAAGGAATGGAAAGGAAAGGAAAGGAAAGGAAAGGAAAGGGAAAAGAGAGGAAAAGGAAAAGAAAGGAAAGGAAATAAAAAGGAAAAGAAAGAAACAGGAAAGGAAAAGAAAAGAAAGGAAATGAAAGGAATGGAAAGAATCAGGAAAAGAAAGAAAAAGGAATGGAAAGAATAAGGTAAAGAAAGAAAAAGGAAAGGAAAAGGAAAAGAAAAAGAAAGGAAAAAAAGTAAAGGAAAAAAAGGAAAACAAAGCAAAGTAAAGGAAAAGGAAAACAAAGGGAAATGAAAAGAAAGGAAAGGAAATAAAAAGGAAAAGAAAGAAACAGGAAAGGAAAAGAAAAGAAACGAAAAGAAAGGAAAGGAAAAGAAAGGAAAGAAAAAGAAAGAAAAAGGAAAAGAAAAGAAAAGGAAAGGAAAAGAAAGAAAAAGGAAAAGAAAAGGAAAGGTAAGGAAAGGAAAGGAAAGGAAAGGAAAGGAAAAGGAAAGGAAAGCTAAGGAAAGGTAAGGTAAGGAAATGAAAGGAAAGGAAAGGAAAGGAAAGGAAAGGAAAGGAAAGGAAAGGAAAGGAAAGGAATGGAATGGTAATGTAAGGTAAGGAAAGGAAAGGAAAGGTAAGGTAAGGAAAGGAAAAGGAAATGAAAGGAAAGGAAAGGTAAGGAAAGGAAAGGTAAGGAAAGGAATGGAATGGAATGGAATGGAATGGTAAGGTAAGGTAAGGTAAGGTAAGGAAAGGAAAGGAAAGGAAAGGAAAGGAAAGGAAATGAAAGGAAAGGAAAGGTAAGGAAAGGAAAGGTAAGGAAAGGAATGGAATGGAATGGAATGGAATGGAATGGTAAGGTAAGGTAAGGTAAGGAAAGGAAAGGAAAGGAAAGGAATGGAATGGTATGGAATGGAATGGAATGGTAAGGTAAGGTAAGGTAAGGAAAGGAAAGGAAAGGAAAGGAATGGAATGGTATGGTAAGGTAAGGTAAGGAAAGGAAAGGAAAGGAAAGGAAAGGAAAGGAAAGGAAAGGAATGGTAAGGGAAGGTAAGGTAAGGTAAGGTCAGGTCAGGTCAGAAATATTTAACTGGGCACCGGAACAGAAGAACTTTTATAGATGATGTATTTCTGTAGCTTTTAAATCAATTGAGTCACTGTCTGCCTTCAGAAAATCAACTAAATAAACAAGCATAAAGCACAAACTACAATAATTCTCATATACACACTATTTATTCTACAAATCAATCTCCTCTTTAAGTTGTTCTGGAAAACATGTGTACTGATGTAATAAATGTTCTGTTATAAAATATAGACTTATTTCTAGTTTTTATTACGCTTGTCTCACCAACTATAACAGGAATAGCAATTATTTTAAAGATTTCCTGGATGGATCTGGATTAGTCAATTGATATAATTAACAAATCAGCAAATCATTGTTATTTTAAAATGATTTGAGTTAAATGGTGTAAATTAATTTATTTCTATATGACCAAAATATTAGGAAAGTCAGTCCTTATGTCCATATGTATTTTTTTGTATTCATTCTCATTTTAAGTCTTATAATAACTATCACATTCCTGAAAATGCTCGTCACTAGATTGTTGAGCCAGGCTGTCTGGATTTGCTTGTTCACTCACTATAGTTCTTTTCATCTCAGGCACTTAGATTTGAGGAAAGAGGTCTGTGGTTCAGTCTGTGTTCCAGTTTTTCCCAAGAGTCTGGACGCTTCAGTTTCTCCACATCACTCATAAAACACCCTGTGTTTATAAAGCTACCGAGGGCATTCAGTGAAGAAATAATATAAGGACCTTCTATAGAAAACCAAATGGCCAAAAAATACACTGCGTACACCATAAAATACATTGGGGGGGGGAATAAAGTGTCCACAAACATTTGGCTGTATAGTGTATATAGCAATTATACGGTTTGATGCAATTGCAACTAACGGTCCAGTGGTGTAGTGCTTAAGCACGGTTGCCTCACAGCAAGATTATCCCAGTTCAATTCCTGCGTGTTTGAACCATGCTTGCACTGGTTAATTCGGTGGAGTCCGGTTTCCTCCCACAGTCTAAAAACTGTAAGCAGTAAATGATTCTAAATTGTCCATAGGTTTGAGTGTGTCTCATTGTTCATCTATGTGTGGCTAATACGTGGGTTCCGAAGAAGATCTGGGAGCAAGAGCTTAAACCCTTCCTGATCCAAGGTCACTGTACAATAGCTGCCCCTGCGCTCTGACCCCCAACTTACTAAGATAGGATATGTGAAAAAAACATTTCACTACATGTTGTACTCTGTATACTCATGGATGTGACAAAAATTGAATCCCTTTACATTCCTTTCCTTCCTCTTTTTGTCAAACAGTGTCAAACAGTACGTTCTCAGACAAATCTACAAATATTCCGAGTAAATTAGTAGTATTTATGTAATCACAGCTGTGTAATTAGTGGTGTATATCACCTTAAAGTTTAATTTCCCTTTTCCTCTTCCGAAGCCAAAAGGGGGAAAGCAAGAGTGAAAGAGAGGCGTGCAAAGTGTGTGAGCTATTAGGATCGACACTGAAAGCACTGGATGATGAGTCTTTGGTGAGCACTTTTCTTTTATAGGTCTAAATGTCTCCCAGTCGACATGCCAGCAATAACTCTCAATAAGAATAAAAAGCGTCATCAACAATAATGGTTTTCACACATACACATTGGCTCACTCTTACACACCAGTGCAAAGACAAGCCCACATGCTGAAATCACACTGCCGAGCCCTGTAAATCTGCTGCTCTGGCCTTTTTCTTGGCTTGACTCGGCTTCCCCTGCTGTCTGCAAAGTGTGTAATAATGGCTTTCATTTGGTTACGAGAGCAGAAGAGCTGCCCAGAGATGACCAGATTAAGTCTTGCATGTGTCAGAGGAGAAAAGGAAGCAGCACTGCATTGTCAGGAGACCACTGGTGAAAAATAAAATAACCTGTCATCAGTTTTCTCTCGTCAGATAATACCCTCTTCACCTCCTCTTTGTCATTTCCTTAGCTAAGGTTTAAGGAAGTAATTCGTAAAGGTGACATCTTTAATGACACAGTGGGAGACTAAGGTTATAAACTAAAGAAGAAAAAAAACACAGGTGAAGATCTAATTAAGCTTTTCTAATAGATTGCTATGACAAGCAATTCCAGCGACATTAACCTACACACAGATTTGCTGTTCTTTCAGTTATACTCCAACACTTTTAATGCAACTACAACATAATACAACAACGATAATAATAAACAACAATGGTGCTAATTCATTTTCTGGCTCTATATACAGTTGGCAACAGAATAGACATAAATAGCATTTCTAACATTCATAACAGACTATCATGACATGTCTTAAGCACAGGATGAAGGGCTACTACAATAAGGGGGGGGGGGGAAGATAGATTTTAAGAATCTTGCACTGCAGGGACCACAGGGATCAGTTTTATTACTAGCAGTAATAGAGTAGTATCAACAAAACTGCTAACGGCACCTCTGGCAGGATATTTACATTTGCTATTCATTCATTCATTCATTCGTTCATTCATTCATTCATTCATTCATTCATTCATTCATTCATTCGTTCATTCATCCATCTTCTTACCTGCTTATTTCTTAATTCAAGGTCACGGGGTGTGCTGAAACCTATCACCCTAAACTGGTTGCCAGCCCATCCCAGAGCCACACATAGACAAACACTCATTCTAATGGGCAATTTATAATCACCAATCAGCCAAAACTACATGTTTTTGGACTGTGGGAGGGATCCGGAGTGCCCAGAAAAAAACGCAAGCATGGGGAGAACATGCTAACTCCTCACAGAAAGATTCCTTGTCTAGAAATCGAACTCTTGACATTCTTGCTGTGAGGTGACTGTGCTAACCACCTCGCCATCACATTGCCTAATCCACATACAGTCAAACTTATTTGCATTCAAATAAATAGTTTTTTAAAAACAATAAACAAAAATATAAACCCTAACTCTCACAGCAGAAAAGCTTAAAGCCATCTAATCAGAATGTAGGTTTATATATCCATGTTTCGCTAAAACAAAGGGCACATAATGAATTAGTAATAATCAATCCCTATGTTTGAGCAGTAATATAAGTTAAATGATCTTAAGCCATCCTAAGGCTGCTTGACTGAACATCTATAAAGTTGATGTAGCACAAACTGGGATTGGTCAGTCAAATGTGATTGATACACGTCGATCGGAATGTCCACATGGCCAATGAACATGTAGTTCAGACCTTCTGCT
Source organism: Pseudolaguvia tuberculata (assembly GCA_026260255.1). Classification (NCBI taxonomy): domain Eukaryota; kingdom Metazoa; phylum Chordata; class Actinopteri; order Siluriformes; family Sisoridae; genus Pseudolaguvia; species Pseudolaguvia tuberculata. The sequence continues at coordinate 13,591,627 of JAOTRA010000029.1, forward strand.
GCCAGTCTGACTATGCGAGCTTTATGCCATCTCATCTAAAAAGATGTAAAGTCAGTAAATCACTGATATAGAAACTAACATCTGTCCAATTAAGTTGGTTGGTTTCAAATATTAATTAATTAATTAATTAATTTCTTTCATTCATTCATTCATTCATTCATTCATTTTTTTACTTCACAAGGGTCTGCTGGAAGCTATCCCAGCTCATATAGGGCGAAAGACAGGGGTACACAGTGGACAGGTTGCCAGTCCATCGCAGGGCCACACATAGACGAACAACCACTCACACAAACATTCACTCCTATGCGTAATTTAGTATAACTTATCAACCTAATGTACATGTTTTTGGACTGTGGGAGGAAACTGGAGTACCCGGAGAAAACCCACACAAATGTGGGAAGAACATGCAAATTCCGCTCAGAAAGACCCCCGGCCTGGGAACAGAACCCGGGACCTTCTTGTTGTGAGGTGACCATGTTAACCACTGCTGCCGAGTTAAAATTTTTTAATTTTAAATAGACTTTCAAATGCTCAACGCTGTGGAAACAAATGTTATATGACTGAAATAAAAGCCAAACAAGCTCAGGATGCTCTTTAAAATAGCAGCATCACATATAACAATAATAACATAATGTTCTTGTTTTACTACTTTGCCTGCTTGTTGTTCCACCACAATTCGGTTCTGCTTTGATTTATGCTTTTTTATCTCAAAGCTAGAAGATGATGAAAAAGAATATTCTCTGAACTCATAAACTATTGAGCGCAGGGTGATATCTTTTACAGTGTGAAATCTGTCTTGTTAAATGATTAGGATTTTATAGGGACTGAAAAGGTGCTGGATGTTAGTCGATATTTGCACATTGATATTTTTCATCTATATGAGGCGATAGATATAAGAGCATTTTTTTAAAGCCTTTTCCTTACTGCAGAATTAAAATAAAACTAGGTCTGAGGTTAGTGAACTAGACTGAACCTAACACACAAACTAATGGCAGTGATAGAACAGTGTAATGAGACTGAGAACTGGTCACCACGGCTTTTTGACATACAATAATTAACACACCCCAGGGCTGTTGACATTTTTAATGGTTAATCGTGGATGATTGTAAACTCTAGAGTAAAATGAATCCTGGGTAAAATGTTGTACATTGCACTCTTATATGTATTCCTTAACAAATAAATGCTGATTTAGGTCCTTGAGGTCTGTTGCTCTATGCCGTGCTAAACAATGGATTAATGAACCTAGGTTGCCTTATAATTCTCATAGCCCATTTTTATACCTTTCTAAAAACAACTGCTGAAACAGGAGTACTTTCAGAATGTAAGTCGCTCTGAATAAGAGTGTCTGCCAAATACCAAACTGTAACTGTAAGCAAGCCAGAGGCGACAGCAGCAAAAAACCATTCTGGTGCTGATGGTGAATCTGGTGCTGATGCTGAATCTGGTGCTGATGCTGAATTCAGAATAGGGAAGAAACAGACATATGTTAGTGGAGGTGTTATTCTACTTACGATAGACAATACATTGTGTGTTATTGGAAGTGTTTGGTAGTGATTTGCTAGAGAGCCCAAAGATCTGTTTTGTTAGACGTAACAGAGCAGCAGTGGTGGCATAGTCATAGCAAGAAGTTCCTGCGTCCCATTCCTGATGGCATGTTCTCCCAACACTTGTGTGGGCAAAAGACTGGCAACCTGTTCAGTGTGCACCTCTGCCTTTCGCCCTATGTGTGCTGGGATAAGCTTCAGCAGACTCCAATGACACAGAATTAAGGAATAAGCGGATTAGCAGATGAATGAATAAATGAATGAATTAACAATGTGGCTTGGGTTTGGTAGAAGGCCCAACCTTATGTCCTTCCTTTAACACTTTTTCCCATCCCATGCTCACCAGAGTATTGACTGTCTGTTTAGTTTCCGGGTCATTGAAGCACAAATCTAAAGCAACCTTACGCTGGTTATTATTGCATAGAATTGTTTGTTTTCATGCAACTTACCATTGTTCTTTCTGAAGCTAAATGTTTTTGGATTTGTTTGCCTGATCTTCTGCTTACCAGTTATTGACTTTCATCTGGCTTTCGACTTTATTTGTGTCTTCGTTTGAATAAAACTAGTTTCTACAACATAGATCTCTGCCATCTGTCTTACACTTCCATAGGACTGCTAAATTGCTAGCAATGTCCCTGCTGTCTCCAACAGTGACCTCACAGTTGATATTAGATGATGAAAGCTGAAATAATGGAGTGAATCTGGACTGTATCTCTGACATAGATCAGAGAAATAATGTCCACAGCTGAAGGAGGTACAAATAGTAGGAGAATGAAAGACAGAACTGTGCTTTAATTTAATAGGGTTGTTAAAAGAGATAAAAAGGTATGTTTAATCAGCTTAAGCACCATTGATCCAGACCGGGATAATTCTCTCCGAGCAACATGGACAACAGTTTTAAGGCTTTTTTTTGAGAGTCTAATTGCACCAACAGTAACTTAGAACATGTTCTTCCATTCTAATGATTCATTTCTTCATTCATTCTTTCATTCCTTCATTCACCTTACCCGCTTATTCCCTAATTCGGTGTCACAGGGGTCTGCTGGCACCTATCCCAGCGCACATAGGGCAAGAGGCGGGGCTACACCCTGGATGGGTCACCAGTCAATCGCAGAGCCACACATAGACAAACAACCACTCACACACATTCACTTCTTCTTCTTCTTCTTCTTCTTCTTCTGCTCCTTTCGCCTGCTCCCGTTAGGGGTCGTCACAGTAGATTGCTCTTCTCTCCACACTACCCTGTTCTCAACATCTGCTTCTTTAACCCCAACTACCTGCATATCTTCCTTCCCCACATCTTTAAACCTCCTCTTTGGCCTTCCACTTTTCCTCCTGCCCGGCACCTCCATCCTCAGCATGTATATGTATATCCTCTGCACGTGTCCAAACCATCTCAACCTAGCCTCTCTCACTTTGTCTCCAAAACATCCTACATGCGCCGCCCCTCTAATGAACTTATTTCTAATCCTGTCCATCCTCGTCACTTCCAATGAAAGTCTCAGCATCTTCAAATCTGCCACCTCCAGCTCTGCCTCCTGTCTTTAAACCGTACAACATTGCTGGTCTCACTACAGTCCTATAAACTTTCCCTTTCACTCTTGCCGAAACTCGTCTATCAC
>JAOTRA010000029.1:13603276-13615371 GCA_026260255.1 Pseudolaguvia tuberculata
TGGATGCCCTTCCTAACGCAACCCTCCCCATTTATCCGGGCTTGGGACCGGCACTAAGAATGCACTGGCTTGTGCAAAACTAATGGCTGGGTTTTTGTGCGAAGGTGAACTATAACCCGGAAAAAAACCAAAAGTCTAAAATTCAGGTGAGGGTGACCTCTGGTGGTGGGGAGTGAAATCACAAGATAAATAAAGCAAGTTAAAACCGCTCTAGTTTTTATTCTACACCTAAAACATTTCCTTTGTAGACCTGGTGGTGACAGTAAACTGTAACTGTAATTTTCCAGGCTTATAGTATAATATTTATGATGTCATTATAGTGTTCTATGAAAATTAATTATATTGACACTAAACATGCCCTGAAGAATATTTTAATTAAACACAATGAAAAAGGTAGCACAGTGGCATAGTGGTTAGCACGGTCGCCTCACAACAAAAAAGTCCCAGGTTCGAGTCCCATGTTTTCTCTGAGCTTGTGTGGGTTAAAACAAATCATGAGATTTTAAGAGTGTGTATTATTTAATTTTAATGAACATTACAACACACAGTGACAATGGAAAATAAACAAAAAATAAAATATAGTAAAAATAAAATAGAATATAAAAAGTATATAATACATGTTCTCCCCGTGCTTGTGTGGGTTCCTCCAGTTTCCTTCCACAGTCCAAAAGCATGTGCATTAGATTGATTGGTGATTCTAAATTGCTTATAGGAGTGAATGTGTGTGTGAGTGGTTGTTTGTCTGTGGGTGCCCGGCGATGGACGGGGGACCTGTCCAGGGTGTACCCCTGGCCTATGTGTGCTGGGATAGGCTCCTATGACCCAAATTATGGAATAAGAGAGTAAGAAGATGAATGAATGAATGAATGAATGAATGAACATTTGGTTTGTTTTATGCCATTGTGTAAGATGTTAGACTGTGGTTTTGAGATCCCCAGTGACCCCGAATTAGGGAATAAGGTAGGAAGACGAATGAATGAATGAATGAATGAATGAATGAATGAATGAATGAATGTTCTTATTCCACACTTTGGTTTTAAGGTAAAAAAAAAGTTTTGATTGCTGCCAGTTTTGAGAAACATCTGCACAGGTAATGTTCTTTAGACGCTCGTCAAAATCACTGGGATTAAGTAGCGTTCGGCTCAATGAACCGATAACCAGTTTTTCTGGTTAAAAAATTCACTTAAGCATTCATTCACAAATGACGTAAGATATTTTTCTTTCTATTTGTTTACGTCACTCGAAATAAACCAACGTTCCAACTCCAACAGAACACTGAACAAAACTGCGCATGCGTGTATTTTCACAAGCGATGAAAACTTAATCCGTTTAGTAAGGCGTTTTGTTGAACGTTGAAGTGTGAAGATATAAAATATTGGAAATCTATTTGACTTAATTACTAATTTAATTACAATATTACATTTAGTCGAGAGACTGTAAGCAGTGGACCGGATAGTATAACCTACGCGTACATTACTACAGAGAGTCTCTATAATCGCAGCGTCTGATTAGAAAACGTGCTGGTGATACTGCGCATGCGTGATTCTACGACCAAACAAACGATAACTGAGCCAATATGAAATGTAAGTTTATTTAATAACAAATCTTTTATTCACTTAATATATTTAGTTTAGATTTCTCTAGTTGCAAAATCTATTCATATCATATAAGAATATGATGAATTTAAGTGAAAGTTGTAATTGCTGATTATATATTTGAATGTCTTAAGTTTATTTTCCTCCTAGTTCAGGATGTTCATTTAGGAAAAATAATATAATTATTAAAATGTTCTGTGTAGAGCAGCGTGGTGGCTTAGCACAGCCTCACAACAAAAAGGTCTCGGGTTCCATTCCCGGGCTTGTGTTGATTTTCTCTGGATACTCCGGTTTCTTCCCACAGTCCAAAAACATGCACCTGTACTGGTTGATTGGTGATTCTAAAGTGTGCGTGTGTCTGTCTGTCTGTCTGTCTGTGTGTGTGTCTCTGTGTGTGTGTCTGTGTCTGTGTCTGTGGCCCGAGTTGGGGAATAAACAGGTTAGAAGATGAAAGATGAATGAATCCTTTGGTTTCCTGTATTGGTTAAGAATTATAGTGCTGCCACAAGATGCATGAAAGACCCAAACCCGAAGACTAGAGGAATGAACTAATCAATTCACTTTCCGACCCAGAACCCAGAGTGTAATGAACAAATCTCTCTCCAAGTCACATTAAAGACGAATCATTCAGGAACAACGCATCACTACTTGATATCATAATGATGTCATTTCTTTAAGGTGAACTTTTGTTTATTTTTGTATGGTTGGTAAGCACGTGAAACAGTTCACTAAAAAGAACTATACTATTCCCGGATTTCTGCACTTCTTGTCTGTTCCACTCCAATTTATTCTGTGGCAGCTGAATACCATAATCCCCAAAATAAGCAGCCAACAGAGCATATACATAAGGAGCTTCTCACAGCAAATGCAACGAGACTAAAAATAGAATGCATTTTGAATATTATTATGGGTAGTGCAGTGGGTAGTGGTCGCCTTACTACAAAAATATCCCCTGGGGTCTTTCTTTGAGTTTGCATGTTCTCGCCGCATACTCAGGTTTCCTCCCACAGTCCAAAACATATACATTAGGGGGATTTTGGGATCATAAATTGCCATTGACTGTGTGGTTGTTTGTCTATTTGTGGTCCGACGACCTGTCTAGAGTGTACTTCTGCCTCTTGCCCTATATGCTCTACTATATGCAAAAGACCCCAGTGATCTTGAATTATGGAATAAGTGGGTTAACATTTTTTAGTACTCTTGCCAGCACGGATAATATGTAATTCATCTTTGGTTATTTCTCTATCATAGTCAGGGTTACAGTGAATCCAAGGATTCTTCACTATAACCGGTGGTGAGATTAAGGAATCGGTCTAACAGCTGGTGTTATTGGTGAAGTTAAAAGTTTATTTTATTATTATATTATCATGAGTGGAAGAAGAAGCTGTAATGGTTGTGGGGAAGGTTCCCTAGGTGCTGTTGGGTTGCCCTCCCCAGTTTTTTCGTATGCTGATTGTTTCCCCTTTTTAGGTAAAATGCAAGATATTCAATATAGATGGGGGCGCTGCAGTGTGGTGGTCCAATAGCTAATGGTTAATGCTAATTGATTCTAATGCTAATTCGATTCCTAGAATAATTCTGAAGTTTCTCTTTTGTTTGATGCCTTAGTTTGTCTTTTGTGTTACTCGGTAAAGTTCACCTTCGACACTGACAGTAGTTCAGTGGTTGAGGTGTTTGACTGCAAATTGCAAGATCTGGGTTCGTTACACAGCTCCACCAATTTACTATTGTAGGGTCTCTGAGCAAAGACCTTAACCCCCATTTGCCCAGTTGTATAAAAGTGATAGATGTATGTAGCTCTAGTTAAGGAAGTGCACCAAATGCTCTGAAAATAAATCCAGATTTTATTATGGTTTTTGTTCTTTTTTGATATTATAACCTAAATAATCAGACAAATCACCGTCAGATCATTTTGTAAAACAGTAAAAAGATTTTGGCTGATATCCACTGTCTAGGAACTGTGTCATTCTGCCATACTGACCTGTAAAAATGTCCAAACAACCGATATAATCGATTCAATATTGCCACCGATATTAGTAAATAAAGTAAAGCAATCAGTGTAGAAATGAAAGACTGAAATACCCACCAGGATTTACTGAAGCTTGACTCTCTTTTTGGTTCGTTATCAAAGCCTGTCAAACTAATTATCTTGAAAAGGGCATCGCATATACATAACCGTCAGTAACAGATCGTCCCTCAAGGACATGTCAGGCGCGCACTCGTTGTCCAAAATCTGGGTTATGACATTTTCCTCTAATCTCACAGCACAACACAACGACAAACCCGTTCTGATGTACCAAGAGAGACAGTTATGAAATATTATTTTGATGAATACACCGCTTGTCTTTGGTAGCAGATCCATGCCTTTGTGAACTCACTGACCTTAGCTGGGAAATCACTAATCAATAGCACAGGAACAGTTGCATAAAACACACACACACACACACACACACACTAGCTTGCAGCGATACACACTCAACCTCTGACTGACACATTAAAAGTCACCCATGGTGAGCTGGTGGAGCATTAACTCAGGTAGACCTGCTGCTTTAAACAGGACTTAATCATCTTCTGATTAGACTTGCAATCAGAGTGAACATTAAGGGACATTACTGGCAAAAAGTCAAGTTGCAGCCACCTGTTCATTGTCTAACCCCACGTTCTGTTTCTCTCACATCGGATTTTAATTGACTTGTTGTCTACAACACTGCCATATCATTTATGTACTGGTGGTGCATGAAGAACATCGTGGACCAGCCTCTGCTTTTTTTTTTTATTTCAATCTGAATGTAACACACTTTCAAAGAAGTGTTGGAAGTGATGACTTAGTGGTTAAGATGTTGGACCAGGGTTTGATTGTCAGCACCACTAAGCCACCACTGTGGGCTGTGCAAGGCCCTTAGCCCCCAAATGCTCAGTTGTAAATCGCTCTTACAGAGCTTCTGCTAAATGCTGTAAATGTAAAAAGACAAATAATCAGTGTACAATGCTTCCATCTAGTGGCGTAGGTAAGAAAGGTAAGATAGAATAAATAAATTCCATAGTTAAAAGTTTATCCTGATTATCAAACTTTACTTTTTTTAAGTTTCTGCAGTCGATCCTGCAGTAGGTTTTGGTCTGCTAGACACTCGAGATGTTTTTTTTGCTGTAGGCTTAACCAGATCACAAGTAATTCTTTACTAGTCATACCATGTCTGTTATATCACAAAATAATTTAATAGATAGCACCACTAGATGGCAGTCTAGGTTCACTGTATTTAATAAAAACATTTACATTTACAGTATTTGGCAGACGCTCTTATCCAGAGTGACTTACAAAAGTGCTTTGAGTTTCTACTTACATTCATCAATAATGGTACCTTGGATTACAAGCAAGGTTGAAATAACTTATTTCATTCATTCGTTCATCTTCTAACCCACTTATTCCCTATTTTTGGGTCTGCTGAACCTATCTCAGTGCTCATTGGGCAAGAGGCAGGGATACACCCTGGACAGGTCGCCAGTCCATCACAGGGCCACACATGGATAAATAACCACTCACACACACTCTCTCTCTCTCTCTCTCTCTCTCTCTCTCTCTCTCTCTCACACACACACACACACACACACTCCTATGGGTAATTTAACCAACAATGAATGGTACTTAATTGGAATTGGTCTGTGGTAGGAAACCGGAGTACCCGGAGAAAACCCACCTAAGCTATGGGAGAGCATGCAAACTCTGCCCAGAAAGACCCTTTTACTCAGGAATCTTATCCTAAACCTTTTTGCTATCAGTTGACTGCGTCAACCTCTACGCTACATTAATTAATTCATTATTATTAAATTTACTATATGATTATTGGGCGCACTTTCCACACTCAAGTGGGTTTCCTCTGAGTACTCTGGTTTTCTCCCACAGTCCAAAAACATGTACTTTAGGTTGATTGGTGAAGTTACCCATAGGAGGGAATGTGTGTGGTGTTGTTTGTCTATGTGTTTCTGTTTAGTTAAAAAAGGAATATTGTACTAGTTTAACGGAGGCAATATCTTAATGCAACTTCATAAAATCTGCATTCAAAAATTCATGTACTGATTTTAAACTCATGTTAAAATAGTGTCAATTATAGATAATAGAATAAAAATAGTTTTCAATGTATGGGAAGAATCGGCTAATATTTTAACTGTTGAGGAATTAAACGGACACTTATGGACCATGATAGACTGACTTGGCAACAGTCGTGTGTGTGTGTGTGTGTGTGTGTGTGTGTGTGTGTGTGTGTGGGGATGGTACACAGTATCAGCGTGTGAGTGAGCATCTTTAGTGGAGCATTTTTTTACAGCTGTTTGTCTCTCCAGCCTCTGCTCACAGACACTCGACCACAGCTGTGAAGAATCCATCAAGATTCAATGTAATGGCGGCCTGGTTCTGCTTCATTTCGCCAGCTGAGAGGTGTTGATTGGAGCTTTTTTCAGTGGAAAGAAAGGAGAAAAACAACTCCGCTACAACTGATGAATGCCTTTGGAGATGGAGAGATTACAACAGACATAGAAAGACAGATAACCCGCTTCCACTGCGCTTCTGTTTGAATGAAAAACAGATGTCTTTTATCCCCGCCGTTCATTATAGTTTGTGGCCGCAATAACGCGACAGCCAAACAAAGCACTTTGCAAAATTCCCATCGTACTGAAAATCTGTACGGTTTGGCATCCCAGCACAACTGGATATCAATCAAAATGTATCACTATGAATATACTTGGTGTTGTGTTATAATTCGCAGGTACCCGGGTCGGCTCTAAATGTAATGTGCTGCTTTGTTAGCGGAGCATCACACTGAGTTTCGGTGTGCTGCTGTGAGTGAGATCTTCATTAGAAACCTTCAACAACCCCCCCCCCCCCTCCTCCCCAACATGGGGATTTGTGCCAGGTATCTGCTCTAACAGCCAAACATGTTGATAATTAAAGCCCTGTAATCGAGACGTGTTATCACAACAATTAACAGCAAGAATTCGGAGGGTATGAAGGACATGTGGCTTCGTACGTTTCCTATTTATCTCTCCTATGTAAAACACCTCCCCCATGACGAGCAAAGGAAATGGACTGAAATACCAACGTGTCCTGCAGTTCATGACTTTTTTAAACAATAATGGTAGTGAAAACAATGACATGCAGGGCAACTAGAAAACCTCTGTTCTTTCCTCAAAACACATTTCTCTCTTCCCTACTTTTGTCAATTCTCCAGACGTGTTTTTTTTTTCCTCCCCTCTCCCTCCCTATACCCCCCACATCCTTAAAGTTTGGCTGCCTCTGCCCTCGTTCCGTAGCATCGGCTGAAGATCCAGCAAGGCCCCCATGCACAATGAGCTTTAATTGGGTTAAGTTTGTCCGCCACAGATAACATTTCTCTTTGTGGAGAATAAAGCAAATTGCTGGCACTAATGGCACTGTTTAATGTAGCTCTTTTTATTATGGATGGAGGAAATTAGGATGAGACTCCCTACAGAGAGTCGATGTCGTGGGAGTGAACGCATTGTTGCAGCTCATCAAGAAGGAATTTTCACTCAAGTGCAGTCTTCTACTTCTTATTCTTGCCCCTTTTTAACCCCTCTTTTTGAGTCAACCCAAAATATTGCCACAGAAACAATACGCACTAATCACAAATCCATCTCAATCACATGCTGGTGAGACAAGACGATATTATACTAGACTACACTACACTACACTACACCATACACCAGAGTAGGCACCGAACCTCATCTCTTTTTCTATTTGACCGGTTTAAAACCCTAAGTCTATAAAGCTGGTGTTTCTTTGTGCAAGACTGGGGCAAGAGCCAAAGAATGGGGGGATGAAAAAGGAGGAGGGAAATCGCTATTGATATTTTGGCACAAGACCTGGTAAGCTTTAAAAGCTGAAATTTTCTTTTTTTTTTTTTTTTTGTTTTTTTTTACTGCTGACTGAACCGGAGAGGACATTGCAGTACTCATGGTTGATGCTGGGGTAAATACGTGAACTAGGATCTAGTTAGCGGGAAGATGATAATCTGTATTCAAATATAGTGATTTCTATGAGGCTAATCGGAAGCTAATAGAGCGAAGTGGACAGTAAGGGCGTTGAAGCGCTCAGCCTCAATCTGCCCTTTTGTTTTTCCTCATCATTTTCAGAATGTCTCTTAGCCTGAAGTATCATCAGTGCAGTAGTTGTCTGAGTCAGTGTATAATACAGTAATAATTTAAAAACTATATGTAACTATATATAACCAAAAACAAATGGTTTTGTCCTCTTATACAGATGCCACATACTGAGCTGGTAGGAGAAAAGCTTTACCACCAGCACATCTCATCACATGGCATACTTGACACTTACTTACGTTAATGAGACAGTAGATGTCAGTGAGACTGTTTGGCTTTGCAGTATTTAAACCAGTTACGTCTAATTATTTCCTGTAAAATAGGGCAAACCAGTGAGATGTATCACTGTCTTTGGAGATGAGACCTGGCGGAGTCGGTGCCAGTTCATGCGAATACAACACAGAGAATTTGTTGTAGGCAACAAAAATATAACATGAACTCCCCATGCCTGTGAATGTACAATAGAGAAGTGTTTTAGAGAGATCTCTGGGGCTTCATGAATCATGAATACCAGGACCAAAAACATGGGGTTAAAGAGGACAAATATATGTGATTATTATGAAAGAATCGTTTTGTGGGACTCAATGGTCAGGGATTAAGCTGCTTCCTGCTGGTGGGTGAAATGGTGGGTGAAGGTCAGTTTATATTTTTTATTATAACGCATGACAGAAGAATTGGCAAAGGAATCACACAAATGACGATGGTCATTTTGACTTTTCCAAATCAAAAGGTATCGTGAATCCAAACCGGATCACCACATTCAGACAGTAGCTCACAAATATTTCCTTTTGTGTCTTCATTTATTTTTGTACACATGTCACTGCTCTAAAAGCCTATTGCCATTGTATGAAAAGAAAGAAGAAGCAAATCCCAGTGAAGAAGACAGAGGGTGTAATCACTTGCTATGTGATTTCACAATGTAGCTTTTTCAATCCATTCACATTTCGACTGTCCTTGACCCTTAAGGAGCTTGTACTGTGGGCTATTTTTACTCTTTTGTATTTATCCTAGAGGAAAAAAGGCGACTACTGCAGTGAGCTTTCACCCTTTCATATCAACGGCCCTCTTGTCTCACTGGAACGCCATTTCAAGGGGAGTTCAGACGACACCAAGAACCTCAGCAGTGGGGGGTCTATTTATAAAGGCCCCTCTGTGGCTTGGTGGGGTGGAATGAGGCTCAATCTGAGGGACACCCCTGCTGTCCAAGTTAGGGAGCCCACAGAGTTATCCATGACAACCGGCTCAGCGGTCCGGTCAAAGACCAGAGAAATGAGAACAAAAGCCTTGTGCGATTTCTTTACTTTGCATTTGCCAAACATGTCCTCTCTCTGTCCATAGAGTAATAACGTCTAAGACTGCAGAGGACCAGACGGACAGGCGCTGTGAGGATTTTGGCTATACCCTATGTAGGCTTCCTAACAGCAAAGGCCTAATCCCTATCTATAAACTCTAACGTTAGACTCCAGGGATTCTCCATATGTGCCCATACGTGCGTTCTGAGGTGCGTGTTAACCTCCCTGGACGTGTTGCGCAAAGCACGCACATTTACTGATTGTCGGTGGTGTGTAAACACATCCTAAAATATTCAAGTCATCAAAAAAAAAAAGGATGTATTTCAAAACTATACCTGTTAAACACTATAGGTCACGTGACGATTTAACGTTGATGAGGCTGATGAGTAAGAGTAGCCAAAATCGGAACGTCACGTGTGGCTTAAACAAACCTCAAAACGCACTCAGGCTTTATTAACCCGGTTAAATAGCATTAATCTTCTCATCGATTTGAGTAGAATCTGATCAATAGAAGCAAACCTTATTAAAGTCATGCTTCCGTTGAAAACGCAGAGCAGAAAGAAATGGAATAAGAAAACTTAAAAAGGTTTCAGTAAATTCTTCTGCTGACAGCACGATGTTGGAATAAACCCAAGACGGTGTAAAACAGGTCGAGGAGCGAAAGAAAACAACCCCAGAATCCAGTGCGTCCTTTTTGCTGCTCAGGTTCGTCTAAAATGCGCGTTTTTGGCGGCGATCCGAAAGCGCGCGCAGACTTCAGGTTGCAGTTTCAACGGCCGGCCATGGCTCGGTGCTGTTGTCTCTCTCTCTCGCTCGCTCTCTGTGTGTGTGTGTGTGCGTGCTGCTGAAGCCCAGGCTGTGCGGAGCTCCCTGCGGGATCGGAGCGCTCCCCCGCCGGGACCCTACTCTCACATCCTCCCTGCTGGGACACGGGGCTACATTTCCAGCCAAGCCTGCGCTTTATTATGTGTGTCTGCGCCGCAGCCCCGCCAGCATTCGGATCGGGAGGCGGAGGAAAGACTAGAGTCAGGACAAAGAAGAAAAGGGAGAGAGCGAGACTATAGCGGTTAACGTTTACAGCTCTTTTTCTAGGGGCATTAAGATTATAGATAGATAGATAGATAGATAGATAGATAGATAGATAGATAGATAGATAGATATTTTGAACAAGAATGAATTAATCCCTACAGGTGAGCGATTAAGAAAAGATGCCTCAAACGGGCCCCTAAAGATAAAGAGGGCGGTTCAGTTCAGTGTTTCTTCGGTTCGAAGGAGGACAAATAGACGGACAAAACTGGACCAAATCGGAACCTCAAGGATAAGAAAAAGGACAAAATTACGCTGTTCGTTTAAGCGGTGCGAACGGTGTGCGCCGCTTTCTCACCATCAGCACGTTCTCCGAACGCTTTGATTATTCTTTGCTCGGACGCCGGTGCTTCTTCTTCTTCTTCCTCTTCTTTTTGAAAACTCCACACACTCGCTTTTTGCGTGAGAAGTGTAAAAGCCTTAGCGCGTGGATCCGATCCTGAAATCTACAGGTTGAAATCGGGTGCGAAGTTGCTTAAGCGCCGGAATATCCGCTTACTATTACTACTCTGGTCTGTTTCCGTCGGACTGGCTGCTGCTGCTGCTGTGCTGGTCTGGCGCTACACACACACACACACACACACTTACACACGCACACACGCACACACACACACACACACAGACACACACTTACACACACACAAACATTGAGCGTGCATTGCAACAGGCAACAAGGTCAACAATAAAAAAAAGTGCCAGTCTTCATCGTATGACTGTTTGCAAGAAAAGACAAGAGTTCTATAGAAGCATAAGCACACCGAGACTGAGATGTCCAGGCGCAAGCAGGCCAAACCGCGCTCCGTTAAAGGTGAGCGCTTTTTCTTTACGCACTCGGCGGAGCAGCGATCTCGAGCGAGCAGCATGACCAATAAGATTTCACGGTTAAAATTGGCGGGGATTGTGAGAAGCTGCGAATGAAATTTTTTTTTGTGCCATGAATAGTCCTATGATTAAATTTTTATTTTAAAAACTGTATAGTCTGTGCAAAGTGTCTGAAGCGCAAAGATAAGCCAATAAACCGAATTCTGCGGATTGCGCATCTTTACGCAAATGAACGCTTTTTTTCTCCCTTCGCTCTTCTTTTATTTTTTTCCAAGGAGATATACGTCATATCTGTTGTGGACGTACTAAATGTTAGTGATTCTTCTTCTTCTTCTTTTTTTTTTTTAGATTTTATTTCATGGTCAGCTACTACAGGAAAACTTATTGTGTTTTAGACTTAATGTTAAATATCTACTCATTTATTAGTTTGAGATTAGAGATAATGTGACTTTTGATTGATCTGAACTGTTAGTACTTTGGACACGAATTCCCCAATCCCAGGGGATCAGTGCTAAATGGCAGCTTAAATCAAGTCACCTATTGAGTCACACTATGTAGTGGACACTTGGAGAAATAAGGAATAAACTGGACCTTTTCTTGTCTCTGGTGTAACCTTAAAAGTGTCTTTATATGTTACAACCTAAATGTTTTCAAAGCATGTTGTAGATACATGATCTTTATTTGGTCTATATAATAATAAAATCATATATAATATGTAAATATACAAGTTAATGCCATATATTTTAACTTTTACTTACTGTAGGTAAAAAAAAAAAACCAACAACCTGGATTCCAGGCACCCCTCCAGTGGCAGGAAAATGTCCTTTAAATCCCTTTGAAAAACTAGACTTTATGTGTTGGCCATTTCACATAAACATTTGGTAATTACATTTTTCTCATTGGTGTGGTAGACGTTTACGGGTGACTCCACGGTTGGCACAGACTGCCCCTATGGTAAGCAGATGGGCACTGGGGTGGCCATGTGGCCCAGTATGAGGACCCCTCCCCCAATTAATAACTCCGGTTTTGTTCTAATTAATGAACACGATTTGTGGTCATTTCCAAAAAAAAAAATAAACATGGGATTGTTGCCGCAAGACCAGGCTTTAAATTAACTTGTGTGTGTGTGTGTGTGTGTGTGTGTGTGTGTGTGTGTGTGTGTGTGTGTGTGTGTGTGTGTGTGTGTGTG
>JAOTRA010000029.1:13690144-13703495 GCA_026260255.1 Pseudolaguvia tuberculata
TGTGTGTGTGTGTGTGTGTGTGTGTGTGTGTGTGTGTGTGTGTGTGTGTGTGTGTGTGTGTGTGTGTGTGTTTGCCCATTACAGAGTCTCTTGTGAGTAGAAAGGGGCACAAAACAGCACGATTGTGTCAGCAGGGTGTCACAAGGGGGACTAAAAGAATATGTAGAACAGCATGGAGTGGCAAAACTGGAGTGGGTGGATTTTCAAGTGTGTTTGGGACAAAGATTTTTCCAGTGTTTTTGTATTTTAGGATCTTAGAACAGGTGTTTGGTTTCCGAAACTACTCTCAAAGGACTGCTGACCATTCCTGTGTGATGAACCCTCCTGTTTTTCCTCTCTCTCTCTCTCTCTCTCTCTCTCTCTCTCTCTCTCTCTCTCTCTCTCTCTCTGTATCTCTTTATATATCACGTTGTCTGTCTGACTTTTAGACGAGCTTTGACCTCTCTCATATTAGTTTATGATTCTTATTTTGCCTGGAGAAAAAGTATGAAAAAAAGGGATGGAATAGTGAATGAGAGGTACCTGTCTAAGAAGAAAGTTGAAAGAGTGTCATTAATATGATGGTGTGGTAACAAACCAATGGGATAGCAAAGGTTAATACATAAAGCACCTATGGGGTTGTAGGTAAAAAGAAAGAGTAAGGGAGAAAGAGAAAAAAGCCTCTTGAAAGTTGCTTTCCCCTGACTGTTGCTCCAGGCTTGTCTGACTGGCATGCTGGGCAACCATGTGGGAGCCTGGGGTGGAAGTTGTTTTTCTGCCCCCTACAGTGCAGTTCTCCAGCCTGGGGCAGTGGGCAGAGGGCCAGGGGGAAGGGGACGAGAGCCGAGCAGAAGCCTGTCGGGAAAGGTGGAGGTCTGGGCAGGGGGCCAGGCTCAAAGTGGGGTGAGGAGGGACACTAAGGAATGTGTCTAGGTGAAAGGAAAGGAAATGAAGATGGAGATAAAGCTATTTTAGTTTTAGGATGTAAAATATTGAGTAAAAAGCTATAGTGGTTAAAGGCACGCATGACTGAATGACCTAATAGGCCAGCTCTTAATTATTATTAAATCCTAATGTTCATTTTATCGACCGGTTAGTAAAATGAATTGTTTGGGAATCCATAATATCTAGTTTTATAGGTTTGATGTAGTTGGTGCATGGATGAAATATTTTTTTCTCATTTAAGAATGATTGGGATGTTTCACATGACCAAGCTCACACAGCAGGAACATTGTAGAATGCTAAACTAGAGACACAAAAATGAGAGAAATGAGTTCAAAGAAAAGTGCTTATTATTTAACCAGGATTATTAATTGTGGCGTAATGGTTAGCACGTTCACCTCACAGCAAGGCCATGGGTTCTATCTCTGTGAATGGATTGCATATTCTTGTGTTTCCTCTCACAGTTCAAAAAACATTAGATTGATTAAGGATTCTAAAAAGATTGTGTGTGTGTCTGTGTGTGTGTGTGTCTGTGTGTGTCTGTGTCTGTGTCTGTGTGATCATCTATGTGGCCCTGTGTTGGACCTGCTGATCTGTCCTGGTGTGCTCCGGGATAAACTTCAGCAGACCCCATTATCCTGAATTTGGGGGGAAAAAAGTGGATTAGAAGATGAATGAATGTGTTTAAAGTTTCTAAATGTGCCGTCCTGACCTCATATAGAATGTACATGAACTGTAAACGTTTGTTTTGTGGATTCATTTCTTTTTTTCCTCATCGTCTATATTCTTTTATATTCAAAATGGGATTTTACAGACGAGGTATGGTTTCAGCTTGTCATGTAACAGCTGTAATGAACACACTAGACGAGTCAGTGCTTTACTATAGTTTCTCCAGACCTGTTCCAATATTGGTGAAAACGAATAGAAACCTCTACTTTAAATGTCTTGACTCCCCCTTTACTTTTTTCTCTTTTTTCTCTTTTACTTGCTTGCTTCTGATATGGAAGAGAGAACAGACATCAGACTGGGCATATCTTCATTATAGTTTTTCATTGTTTCCAGCTCTGCATGCCAGCACATCAGCCAGCCCATTAGCCAGTAGTGAGTGGTCCTCTCTGGCCTGAGCTGATGGCGACATGGGGGTGTATGCAAGGAGAGGGCGTTGCTCTCAAACCGTTATTATTGAGACCACTACCAATCAGGTACTGCTGGTGGCTTCTTCTGTTATCATGTTCCCCAATTACTGGCTTCGGTTCAAGGCAGGGTGGCAAGCTTTCCTCTGGACATCAGAGTCCACACTCCTAGCTGTGCCCCCCATTTTTTTTCATTCACGCCACCCTTTTGTCCAATGCCCCTTCTTTCCACCTGGGACAGACCAGCAAGGCAAACACAGGCACCACTGGAAATGACAGCAAGACAGCTAGATAATTCAGTAATGAGTCACAACATGAAAGACAATTTGCAGACAGAGAGACAGAACAAGAAAGGAAGACTGACAGACAGTGACAGAGAAAGGGAAAAAGAAAGAAATAGAGATAGAGAAAGAGACCATCAATCAGCAAAATGGGGGGAGAAACAGCTAAATATGGAGTTTTTTTTCCTGGCTGACTCTCTTTCGTTGCTCTTTCTGTTTCTTTTTGAATTCAACATTTTGTGAAAATTTCTTACCCTGTTTAGTGCTCCTGCCAAGTCCCCTGGTGGACAGATACAAAAGCTCTCTAAAAGCCATGTGATCTTCCATTTTCCGACAGCCACACTTCTGAGGATTAAGGCTATTTAACGACTATAATCTCCCTCTTTCTCAAAAGTGATTTCTCAAATTCTCCCACAGTCAGAGGGATTGCATTAGCATTAATAGATTTATAATTCACCAGAATGACCACATGTGCCAGGAGTTTGTTCCCCCCGTTCTTCTCAGTCCCTATTATTTCTTCCTCATCTTGTTTCCTTCTTTTGATTTCTTTTCTCAGACCCAGCGCTTGAGCAAGTGGTCTTTTGTGTCTCTTACCCCATGGTAACATGTATCTGTGCCACAGCAGGAAGGCTTACCTGTCAGTCAGTATGAATCCCCCCTCACTTTCCCCCGTCTACTCTCTTTCCCTAACTTTCACAGTGTCCAAATCAGAGGCTGTTCTGTCAGTGGCCACAGGCTTATTGTGTAGCTAAAGAATTCACCATAGCTAAGTCCCGTATGGGCTTTTATTCTGGGTTCTTTCATTGGGGTGACAAGGAACTCTCTCTCTCCTATGTTACTGTGGTTTCAGGTTGTTTTGGGATAGCGAATGTATTGACATGGACACCAAAGCTTGTGGTGCAAGAGACTGAAGAATGAAGAGTGTCTTACAGTGTAATCTGACAGTATGACAGAAGATAATGTATGACTATAATAGAAGAATTAAAGCACTAGTCCAAAGAATTCCGTACTTTTCAGAATTGTAATACTTTTCTACATGAGGTTCTCCACATTTTATAAACTAGATTTGTATTTTCCCTCTTTTTTTATACTAGTGTCTAACCGAACAATTTGTTTTATTGATTTTTTTTATATCGATTTTGTCTGTATATGTGTCTGTATTCTGATCTTTATTTGTAAAATGTATAATTCAAGAATGTACAGATTTCTACTTAAAAATCCCCACAGAGATATTCATTCTGCAGAACACCAACATTTTAAGGTGAATCGATTCATCAAATCTTTATTTTTTATTAAATTCTGCTGCACTTTCCTTTGCGAGCATTGGGATGGTAAAAAACTGAAGGAAAGTGAAATGAAATCTCTTACCATATGGAGTTATAATTACTAGTGGTTTGTACAATACAAGCTGACATGAAGCATTTCTCTTTCTATGGTTTTTGCTTATTTCTGTTTTAAAGCCTGGGCAAAACATGCAACATTTGTTTTTTGGGTCTTTAGGGTATTTCTGAGGCTGCAGGGTAGTTGGTTTAGCTTCAATGAGACATGCAAATATTTAATTATAGATGCTTTATGTAACATTCCGCTCAGTCACAAATCAATTTGATTGATTATGGGGGAAAAACGATGCACTAGGCCATCTCTGAGCCTTTATACAAGGCCCCTAACCCTGATGTTCTCAAGTCACTTTGGATAAGGAAGCCTGACAAATGATTAAATGAAAGCAATTAAGTGCAATATTACGCAAAATAAATGTTGAATAAATAACTATTTTAAAAGTAAAAAAAGTTTGTTACTTTTAAATTTTAACAAGAAACAGGATTGCTACTGAATGCAGTATGATCGTCACTGTTTTAATTTATTTGTATTCTTTTAGGGAAAAAATGCTACTAAATTTATTCACAGACACGTTTTACATTTTTGTTAATTGAAAAAAATTTGTGACAATTAAAAACATTAAATCTATCAGGCCCAACCCCCCAAAGCTCATTTCCATTTTTGATTTTTTTCCCAGTGTCCATGGTCATGTTTACTGCCGAATGTGGTTATAGCTGAATGGTACCCCATCTCATCTCTGCAAACATCTGGGGCTGTTTTAGAAGCACATGAAGGCTACAAATTTTGTGGGGAAAATGAACCAAATTTCTGTTTTTATCTTTACCATTGCAGAGACACAAAAGCCACAAATCTAAAATCTTTTTCCCACCATTTAAAATTTGCACATATGAACAAGAAGGATGCGCTTTTGCAGATGAATTAAAAATACAAAATGTATTTCTGTACTCATTCTACTTCTGAGATTTAGATTTATTTACTTATTTGCTTCTGTAAATAGTGTTTTTCCCTACATCATTTCTATTCTGTCTGTGTTTTGCATTGCAGATGGTGACGATGACCCAGGGCTCTCCTGGGTGGCGTCCTCTCCCTCCAGCAAAGACGTGGCATCACCATCACAGATGCTAGGGGATGGCTGCTGCGATCTGGGCATGGGGGAGGAAGAAGGAGGCTCTGGCCTTCCTTATCCCTGCCAGTTCTGTGATAAGTCCTTCAGTCGCCTCAGCTACCTAAAGCGTCACGAACAAATTCACAGCGACAAGCTGCCCTTTAAGTGCACCTTCTGCAGTCGGCTGTTCAAACACAAACGCAGCCGTGATCGTCATGTCAAGCTGCACACCGGTGACAAGAAGTATAGCTGTCAGGAGTGTGAGGCTGCCTTTTCTCGTAGTGATCACCTCAAGATCCACCTGAAGACGCATAGTTCCAGCAAGCCCTTTAAGTGCAGCATTTGCAAGCGGGGCTTCTCTTCCACATCTTCGCTTCAGAGCCACATGCAGGCTCACAGGAAAAACAAGGAGCACATGGCAAAAAAAGACCAGGGTAAACGTGATGGGTCCACGGGTGATGCAGCTGACCAGGACCAGGACCTCTACATGTGTGACTACTGTGAGGAGACTTTCAGCCAAACAGATGAGTTAGAAAAGCATGTACTAACACGCCACCCTCAGCTTTCAGATCGTGCCGAACTACAGTGCATTCACTGTCCAGAGATTTTCAGTGACGAAGGCACCTTGCTTACCCACATTGATCGAACACATGCCAACAAGAAACATAAGTGCCCCATGTGTGCTGAGAAGTTTACATCTGTCGAAGAGGTCTATTGCCACCTAGACAGCCATCGGCAGCCAGACTCCAGCAACCACAGTGCCAGTCCTGATCCAGTGCTAGGAAGTGTAGCATCGATGAGCAGTGCCACTCCTGACTCTAGTGCGTCGCTTGAAAGAGGATCCACTCCAGATTCAACCCTCAAGCCTGCACAGGGTAGACGCAAATTGGTCCCAACATCTGACCATGATGAGGCAGGCTGGTCAGGCAAGGTAACCTATAGTTGTCCTTATTGCTCCAAGCGAGATTTCAATAGCCTAGCTGTTCTGGAGATTCACCTGAAAACTATTCATGCAGATAAACCTCAGCAAAGCCACACTTGTCAATTGTGTCTGGACATCTTGCCAACTCTCTATAATTTGAATGAGCATGTACGGAAAGCACATAGATCCAATGGGGGCTCTGCATCCAACTTTCCCCTTTTGCAGTTTAGTAATGTAACTGCCTTTCACTGCAACTACTGCCCAGATATGTTTGCTGATATCAATAGCTTGCAAGAGCACATACGTGTTTCTCACTGTTTGCCCAGTAGTGTGGTTGCTGGATCCACAACCTTAGAAGGCAACCACGCTTTCTTTTGCAATCAGTGCTCAATGGGATTCCTTACAGAATCATCTCTCACTGAACACATTCAGCAGACCCACTGCAACAATACAAGCGGCGTGACTAAGATGGAGTCTCCTGTACTACAGCCTTCACAGTCATTTATGGAAGTGTATTCTTGCCCTTACTGCACAAATTCCCCCATCTTTGGTTCCCTACTTAAGCTGACTAAACACATCAAAGAGAACCACAAGAACATCCCTCTTGCCAACAACAAGCGCAAAGTCAAAGTGGCAGATCTAAGTCCTGCTTCTTCTGATGTGGAAATCTCTTCACCAAAACGCCACAGAGTGGCTGGGGATTCTGCTTCTGCAGGTGCTAATGGGGACTATCCATGCAACCAGTGTGACCTTCGATTTACTAGCTTTGAAAGCTTTCAGACCCACCTTAAGTCCCACCTTGAGGTACTACTGAGGAGACAGTCCTGTCCTCAATGCAACAAAGAGGACTTTGACTCTCAGGAGTCCCTGCTGCAGCACTTGACCATACATTACACCACAACTTCCACACAATATGTTTGCGAGAGCTGTGATAAACAGTTCTCTTCTGTTGATGATTTGCAAAAGCACTTGCTAGACATGCACACTTTTGTGCTGTACCACTGCACATTGTGTCAGGAGGTGTTCGATTCCAAGGTCTCCATTCAAGTTCACCTGGCTGTCAAACATAGTAATGAGAAGAAGATGTACCGCTGCACTGCATGCGCATGGGACTTCCGCAAGGAAAGTGATCTGCAAATGCATGTGAAGCACAGTCATCTAAGTCAACCCACTGGACCAGGGGTAACCAGCAAAGCTCGCAAGTGTATATTCTGTGGGGAGAGTTTTGGTACAGAGGTTGAGCTGCAGTGCCACATCACAACCCACAGCAAAAAATTTAACTGCCGCATCTGTGGAAAGGCCTTCCATGCTATTGTCCTGCTGGAGCGACATCTCCGAGAGAAGCACTGCATGTTTGATGGAGGAAATGGCAACGGTAATGGGGGAAGTCAGAATGGAACTCCGAATGGGGTGAGCTCTAAGCGTGGAGGTGGAGCTTCAACTGCAGCTGCAGAGCAGGCAGATTTGCAAAACATGCTCTTAAAGGGAGGGGCACCGGAAACTACCAACAGCCACGAAGCCAGTGGAGGTGAAGAAGAACTAGATGCCTCCGAGCCAATGTATGCTTGTGACATCTGTGGGGCTGCATACACTATGGAGTCCCTTCTCCAAAACCATCGATTGCGAGACCACAATATAAGGCCTGGAGACGATGATGCAGGGTCCCGCAAAAAGAAAGCAGATTTTATCAAGGGAAATCACAAGTGTAATGTGTGTTCAAGAACCTTCTTTTCTGAGAATGGCTTAAGAGAACATGCCCAAACTCACCGTGGGCCAGCCAAGCATTACATGTGCCCCATCTGTGGAGAACGCTTCCCCTCTCTACTCACACTCACAGAGCACAAAGTCACCCACAGCAAGAGCCTGGACACAGGCACCTGTCGGATCTGTAAGATGCCTCTCCAAAGTGAGGAAGAGTTTATTGAGCACTGTCAGATGCACCCTGACCTGAGGAACTCCCTGACAGGTTTCCGCTGTGTGGTCTGCATGCAGACTGTCACTTCTACTTTGGAGCTGAAGATTCATGGTACATTCCACATGCAAAAGCTCTCCTCATCAGGTGGCACTGGTGGCGGAGGAGGTTCAGCCTCATCATCACCCAATGGTCAGCTGCAGGCCCACAAGTTATACAAGTGTGCCCTCTGCCTGAAAGAGTTCAAGAACAAGCAGGAATTGGTCAAGCTGGATGTCAATGGCCTGCCTTTTGGCCTCTGTGCTGGCTGCATGAACCGAGGCACCAATGGGCAGTCACCTAGTGGTATTGTTACCCCTCAGGATCATGGGGAAAAAGGTGCTTCTGGACTACGCTGCCCTGAATGTGCTGTCAAGTTTGAAACATTGGAGGATCTGGAAAGCCACGTTCAAGTAGACCACCCTGAGATGAGCCCAGAAACCAGTGCAGCTAAAAAAGCAACAGAGGCCTCCCCAGTCCCTAAAGTAAGGGTTTAATTTTATAAGTGTCAATTCTAGAGACTTTTAAGCACTTTCTCAAATTTCTTTGTCGAAAAGGTTTAGGAAACATCTGAAAAGCTTTAAAAATGGCCTTAGTGTTTTTACAGTTTGGTGATTAAAATTTTAGAATGCTAACAAAGACGAGTAAATTTATTACCATGTGCCCCAAAAAGGGTTCAGTCATCCTGAAGGGCCACTGTACAGTTATTATAGATAGATTAGTAAAAATACTTGATATAAATGATGTATAAAATAACTTCTACTATCCTGTATATTATATCTCTTACAGAAGAAAACATATCAATGCATCAAATGCCAAATGACCTTTGAAACAGAACGTGAGATCCAAATCCATGTGGCTAATCATATGATTGGTGAGTGAACACATTTTGCATGTGTGTGTTTGTGTGTTTGTTTGCATTGTATACTTTATTGTGAGCATGTGACTGCTTGCCAGACTTTCCTCCCTCACTCTTGTTATAGCCCTACCTAGCTTTCTTACCCCCAGCACACAGGTGTGAGACAGACAGGTGAAATGAACAGCTCTATTTCTGGATAGCAGATGTTGTTCTCGACAGCTGTTCCATTGTTTAACACTTGAGTGCGCAGCTGAGGCTGCGACTGCAGGTCTGATTGCTGTGGTAATACTTTATCACACAGCCAAGACTGGGACTACAGGTCTCACTCCTTCTGCAAATGCCGAAAATTAGGTCAATTTTTTGTTTTGCCTCTTTTATTTAATCCCGCGGATTGTCTTGGATAAGTATAGACCCTTTCTGGGATGAGGGATACAACTTTTTAGTGTTTGTCTCAAGGTGTGCGGTTAAAATATATTCTAATTGACTGTATTAAAAATTGTAGTACATGGATAGTATGGTACTATTTACAAATGGTATCTATTGACCTGTCTACCAAAATGTGCTGTTAAAACGTCAAGATCTAAAAGAATTAGACAGATGGTTAGGATTAAACGACATCAAAGCCACAAATAGCCTCCTAGCCTGTTTTATGTTTTGCGAATAGTCCAACAATGTTGATGAGAAGTTAGGATGGTAATATGCTGAGTCAGACTGTAGTTATTTTTACCAGGTGGATGACATTTTCAAAGCCGTGTCCCTAGCCTGGTGGTTTAACATTGCAGTGTGCCTTATTATTTGCTTTCTACGTTGGCTCGATTATTCTTTTAAGTAATAGTTGCTGCAGCAGCAGACTGTAGTGTAGATTAATGAGCAGGGTGGTCAAGAAAAATTTCAGCACAAATAGTACAAAACACTGAGCCTTAATACCTCACAGGTCTTAAGATGACCACATAAGACTGATTGAGATTCTTCCTTTCCCAGTTCTGAGTCCCAGCTCATGTTTAATCGTAAACCATGTATTCCTCACTTTACACTTTAACTGCTCCAATCTCACATTGTCCCTCTTTCCTCCGGTCTAAATCAGATGAATAAGAGTACAGATGTATCACCTGCCTCTTCAACAGCATGAAGGAACATTTGAACTTAATTAACATGGTAATTGTCAGTAAAGCTGAAAGAGATTAATTATGGACTTGTGACAGATTATTTGGAGTGCTTCTTTTTTACTCTCTATAACGCTTGACGTCATCACATGAGAGTGAGTAGAGTATTAACCGTTATCAGACACTGTGTTAGCCGGCAGAAAATTGCAGCGAGATCACAGAGGAGCTCTAACTGCAGCATGCTTGCACTCCACCATTTTCCTTTTTGCCAGAGATTACAAAACAATCATTAAAAGACTACCCTATCTGTCAGCTTTGATATATGACTTCTGAGACTATAATTTATAACTTGGATTTTTCTAGGACTTTTTTTCACCGTTACAGTTCTTAATGTTTTTTTAAGTACGCTATATTGCCAAAAGTCTGTGCTTACCTAGACCATCAGTTCATATGTGTCTTATTTCAGATTGCTGTTAGATTGAGGTCCACTATTCTATGAAAAATGTCCACTATAATATGTAGCTTTAAGATTGGTGAGACTAGGTGTCCCAGTTCATCCCCAAGGTGTTCAGTGGTGTTAAGATCAGGACATTGTGCTTCAGGTTTTTTAGTGCTATCCAATTATAACCCAACATGTGATAATGCAGCTCAGAGGTTTTGTGCTCAGCGTTATTGTCATGCTGGAACAGTGTTGGAGTCTCTTAGTTCCAGTGAAGGAATAATTTAATGCTACAACATACAAACACATTTTTATTAATATTTGTAGCAACATTTTGGAGAGGAACCACATACAGATCAGATTGGTCAGGTAACCACAAACTTTTTGGAAAACTGTACATTTGCACTATTTCTTTAATTTTTTAAATAATTTACACGAATGTAATGCTTTTTTCATGTCATTAATCTGTACTTTCTTGTAGTGTTAATGAACATTAATACTTACATTTGGATCATTTCTCAGTTATTTTCCTGTTACATGCGGGTCTTTGCATATTTTTTTTTTTTATTCCATGATTTACACATTCACAGCCAAAAATATAATTAAGAAAACTCAAACACTGATAACACCCTTGCACTCGTACGCACCTTTTTTGAAACCTTTCGTTATTGCTTGGTTGCTGATACACCTTCCTGTGTCACCCCATCACAACCCCCTTCCGAAACTGTAGGTGTGATCATACCTTACCACCCTTGCTCCCCCTTGACTTCTTCCACCTTTGTCTTTCTTCATCTCTCAATAATCGTTACCGCAGAGATGACACCTCATCTCAATCAGTTTAACCAGTCAAACCTGCAACATCTGCTCCTTCTCTCTTCCTCATTCTTCCACCTGTGATCCCCCACTGCTGTACAGTCATGCAGCCTGTGTCATTTCCTTTGCCATCATTTTGCTCCGCTGGCAGGCCCCCCATTGAGTTCAGGATTCAAATTAGCAATCTCACGGTTCAGCCAGCACTTCCTTTTAAAACTCTGAACAAAGTAACAAAAACTGAAAAAGATGATTTTTAATTCAAGAATCACATCTTCAAGAATCTCGACCGCATGCTGTTTAAATCAGGAGTTAGTTAAACAGATTGATTGGGCTCCGATTTGAAGCTAGCATTATCTGCTGAAATAGAAGTTTAGAAATGTTGGGACGTGCTAGAGTAAATTAACTGATGCAGATTGGAGAGAAAAGTTATACCAACATAGTTGTTAACTCTGTATCCATGTGAAGATTAAGGAATCCACTGAGGATAAGATTTTACACTTTAACATAGCCAGTCTACTCACAGACAAGTATTAGAGGACAGGGGGAAACCAGAAATCCCAGAAGAAACCAAATGGACACGGGGACTAAGCCTCCGGGTCAACCAGATTGTTGCATCCATAAATGTCTACCATCCACTTTTTTATTAAGATGAGAATAAAATGCAGGCATTTATGCACGCACACACACACACACGATTTTATTGTCAGCTCAAGGATTCACATGGCTGGTTAGGACACAAGTATACAAATAGATTTGTTTGTTTGTATTAATTAAAGCCGATTCTGTGTACCTTCTTATGAATGTTTTAATTATATCCTTATAAATTGTCTGTTGGTGTGTCCACTGTATGCGGTCACGATGCTTGTGCGGAGGGGAGGGGGGTACATGGTAATTCTAGCCATGATAAAAGACGGGAGGGAGATTTGTCCAAAACGAGACACTTCCTGCTGGATAATTTAATCCTGATAGCTTTCAACAAAAAAAAAAAAAAACCCAGAGATGTTAAAATTCCATCACACATGCTGAGGAGGTTGATGACTAAAAAATATCAGGTCCTATCTTTAGCTCTCTCTCTCTCTCTCTCTCTCGCTTTTCTCTCTCTCTCTTGCTCTCTCTCTCTCTCTCTCTCTCTCACTTCATGCTTTTATCTGTAAATTAAGTCTTGATCAGTCACACCATGAAGTTATGGGAAAGAGTAGTGGAAGCCAAGCTGAGGGAAAAGGTGCCCATCTGTGAGTAACAGTTTGGTTTCATGCCAAGGAAGAGTACTACCGATGCCATCTTTCCGTTGAGGATGTTGATGGAGAAGTATAGAGAAGGCCAGAAGGAGTTGCATTGTGTGTTTGTGGATCTGGAGAAAGCGTACAACAGGGTTCTGAGAGAGGAGTTGTGGTATTGTATGAGGAAGTCAGGTGTAGCAGAGAAGTTTGTTCGGTGGTGCAGGACATGCATTGAGGTGTGTTTTAGGAATGTCGGACTGGTACAAGGTGAAGGTGGGATTGCATCAAGGATCGGCTCGGAGCCCTTTCTTGTTTGCAGTTGTTATGGACAAGTTGACAGATTAGGTCAGACAGGAGTCTACATGGAGGAGGAGGATGCGGATGATATTGTGATTTGTGGTGAAAGTAGGGAGCAGGTCGAGAAGAATCTGGAGAGGTGGAGGTACTTGCTGGAGAGAAGGGGTATGAAAGTCGGTATGAGTAAGAAGACAGAGTACATGAAATGTTGTACGGTTTAGAGACAGGGGCGTTGTCAAAAAGAAGCGGGGCGCAGGAGGCGGATAGCAGCCGAAAGGCGAAGAAGAAAGAAGACCTCTTAATTAAGTCAAATTTTTCAACCTTTTTTTGTCCATGTCTTGCTTTGTTTCACTTTTTGCTTTTCTTTCAGTTCTTCTGTTAGGGCTTATATGATAGGACTGCTGGGGTTAAGGTTGATTATATCCTCAGTGTCATGTCCATAAAGTCAGTGCCACTTATTATGCTATCCTGGCAAGAGATGCATTATATTCACAGTAATAAAACTAATAATATTCCATCCTGTCCACCACCTTGTACTAAATTATGGAAGGATCGGTTTTGTCCCTCTCTTTTCTCACATAATTGACAGCAAGGCACTGCTCTGTATTACCATACCTGCTTTACAGAGGTCCTGCCGACTCCAAAAGATACTAAGTGAATGGAATTTTCAGCTAGGTTTAAGCAATATAATAGACAATTTAAAAATATTTCTGTGCGCGCTCACACGCACAAAAAGAAAACTCTAAATGTTTGCTTCACATCTGTGTTTGTGCTTGTTAAATATGCATCATTGTTTTTAGTTAACTTGCTTCGGTTGCTTTATAGTTATTTCAATAAAGCAGATCCCTACTGATCTTCAAGGTTCTCTACTAAGCTAACCGTGTAAGCGTGTAAGCGCGTGTGTGTGTGTGTGTGTGTGTGTGTGTGTGTGTGTGTGTGTGTGTGTGTGTGTGTGTGTGTGTGTGTGTG
>JAOTRA010000029.1:13780514-13790679 GCA_026260255.1 Pseudolaguvia tuberculata
TATATATAGATCTAACTTAAACATTGCACTAGACTTATTATTTACAATCATTTTGCAAAGATTGGACCACACATTATTTTCTTAATACATTTTAAAAAATACGCGTTTATTCTTTAACCATCTAATCACATTATTTTGGGAGTCAGACTGGGTCCAGTAAACGTTTACTTTTCATTCATTCATCTTCTTACCCGCTTATTCCGGGGGTCTGCTGGTGCCTATCCCAGCGCACACAGGATGAGAGGCAGGGGTACACCCTGGACAGGTCGCCAGTCCATCGCAGGGCCACACATAAACAATATCACTCACACACACACTGGCAATTTAGATTTTAATTTTAGTTTAAATGTACATTAATTAAGAGTGTAATGGATTTAAAATTACGCGTCAGATCTTCATATGGCTACGATGGGATATATTTTCACTGGTCACCTGTTTCAACAGAGCGCGGCGAACTCAGTAAGGGACAGTCAATATCACCCAATCCACAGTCAAAACGTCGAGACCATGCTGCAAACCAATTTAGCCAATTGTATTAATATTTGTGCCAACTGTGTAGTATAAAACATTATAAAGTCTTTGAAAAGATACATATAAAATTAATTGATATCTAATATCCATTTCTGTTCCTTACAACGAAAACAAATTATTACAGACTATCCCTTAGTATAAATAAATAAGTAAATCTGGCGAAAAGTTTTCCAAAATGTTTACAAAAATTGTTTACACACAAATACATTTTAAAAGCCGATATTCCATCTTTTTTACCGTCTAAAGACTTAAATATTAGAAAGGAAAAACCTACACGAAATAAAATAAACATATGCGAGTATATTTATTTGACGGACCGCTTGGTGCGTTGCTGTTTTAGTTCCGGGTGTGTAGCTGCGTTAAACTAGCCACAGTAATTTAGCCTATAGTCGTAGGTGTGTCACTTTCCACCAGCGTTACTTGCCACCGACGCGCTATATATGTATCGCAGTTGAGGAAAAAGTTCCAGGAGAGGACAAGGAGAGGATGGCGGCAGCGTTACTGTCTGAGACTGAGATCCGATGCCGTTCTATGGCGGAAGAGGACCCGAACGGGAACGAGCACGGCGCGGCCGCCCGCAGCAGCGCACCCCGCTGGGGACCGCAGCACGCCGGAGCCCGTCAGCTCGCCCAGCTTTACTCACCCGGTAAGAATCAGAAGTTTTAGTTTAAGTTTCACTTAATTATTGAGTGTTTTAGATTATTATTAGATGTTCAATAATAATAAAAAAACAAAACAAAATCCAACGCATATGCCAGACGCCCTTAGAGTCCGTAACATTTATTCTACAGGTTTTTCTTTTTGTTAATAAATTTACTGGGACTTAAATCCACGCCCTTCTATATCATATAAAACTAGCAAAAACAGAAAGTTTCTGTGATTCACTGACCACATAATTACTCAGTATCTTTCAGTTAAGGAAAGTTATTCATTCATTCATTCATTCATTCATTCATCTTTTTACCCATGTATTCCCTAATTCTGGTTCAGGTGGATCTGCTGGAGCCTATCCCAGTGCACATAGGGCAAGAGGCAGGGGTACACCATGGATAGGTTGCCAGTCCATCACAGGGCAACACATAAACAAACAACCATTTACACGCACATTCATGGGCAATTTAGAATCACCAATCAACATAATGTAACATTTTTTAGGACTGTGGGAGGAAACCAGAGTACCTGGAGTAAACCCACACAAGTGCGGCAAGAACATGTAAACTCTGCGCAGAAAGATCCCCGGCCCGGGAATCGAACCCAGGACCTTGTTGTGATTCAGCCATGCTAAGAACTGCGCCATCCTCCATTACAACATTTTATATGTTAAATAGCACATTTTTTCGATTTACATCTAGAGACATTTAAGCATCTAGTTATAGATCTAGTAACCATGAATGAGAAATAATTTAGCTTAAAGATAGGCAAATTCATTATTTTCACACTTTATTCACCAAATAACCTTCAAAGTAATGCAAAGTAAATTGCAAAGCAATGGAGAGTGTGTTAGAGAAGTGAAGAAAAGAGTGGTAAGAGTGATACCTGTAATGTACGGTTTAGACACAGTGGCGTTGTCAAAAAAGAGAGGAGGAGCTGAACGAAAGACAGGAGGAGGAGCTGGACGAAAGACAGGAGGAGGAGCTGGACGAAAGACAGGAGGAGGAGCTGGTGGTGGCAGAGTTGAAGATGCTGAGATTTTCATTGGGGGTGATGAGGAGGGACAGAATTAGAAATGAGTTTATTAGAGGGACGGCGCATGTAGGATGTTTGGAGACAAGGGGAGGGAGGCTAGGTTGAGATGGTTTGGACGTGCAGAGGAGGGACATGCAGTATATTGGTAGACATGCTGCGGATGGAGGTGCCGGACAGGAGAAAAAAAGGAAGACTAATAAGGATGTTTATGGATGTGGTGAGGGAAGACATGCAGGTAGTTGGGGTCAAAGGGGCAGATGTAGTGGTAGCCTAGTGATTAAGTTGCTGGACTAATACCAGAAAGACCTGAATTCGATTCCCACCTCCACCAAGCCACCACTGTGGGCCCTTGAGCAAGGCCCACAATTGCTCAGTTGTAAAGGGAAAAAAAAGACAGCAAATGTTAGTCGCTCCGGATGAGAGCGTCCGCCAAATGACAAACTGTAATTGTGTGTACAGGGTAGTGTGAAGAAGAGTGATCCGCTGTGGCGACCCTTAACGGGTGCAGCGGAAAGGAGAAAGAGATCATTTAATAAATAACCTTCTGAATCATAAAAGCTCATCATCATCTATCCACGGCTCTGAAAGCATAAATATAAACATGTGCCTTTGGGATTTTTTTTATTTGTTAGGTTTTTAGTTGTAAATGATTCTTCCCCACTTCTGCCGACTTGGATGTTCAGTCAGCTAATTTTATGATAGTTGTGAGGTTTATGAACGGTCTAACCTACACCATCTGGCATTTTATTGCATAATAAAAGTTCCTCGGACCTCAAACATTTATCGGCAGGTTTTTAAAGCTTACAGAGATAATACTTATGTAAAATCTTTTGTTTCTTTCCTTGAGGAACGTTTCATTCAAACAACAATTTTGTCTGTTTCAACTCCCAATCCACGATAAGCCTCATAACTGTTTTTGGTCAGTGTTTGCATCACCCAGGTCACTAGAGTACAACTGAGCACGTGGGTTGTTGAATATTAAGGAAGCCGTCTCCATGTTTCCCAGTCAGCTCTTGTTGCAGAAGCTGTGTGATGGTGTGACCCAAGCCTGAGATAACTTTAAGTGCAATGAAATGGGAAAACCATCCATTAAGCTTGGAATGCTCTTAGCAGGGATACTAATCACTCCTTTTTAAGACTGTTCATCTCCAAGCAGGGAAGCGACCGTGTGTTACCAATGCATTAGACATGTGCCACCACGTAATTATTTGTGGAAAGTGTCAGGTGAGCTAGTGAAGAAGCCACTTTGCAGGATTAATTTAGTAATAAGTGTCTATTTCGATTAGAGATCTTAGGATGGATGTGGATGTTAGTTATTGCCCTCTACCACCCCCACCCCCGTAGTGGTTAGCACGGCCGCTTCACAATAAGAAGGTCCCTATGCTTGCGTGGGTTTCCTCCCACTGTCCAAAAACGTGTACATTAGGTTGATTGGTGATTCTACGATCTGTGGACCTGCGATGGACTGGCAAACTCTCCAGAGTGTAATACTGCCTCTCACCCTATGTGTACTAGGAAATGCTCCAGCAGACCCCTGTGATCCGAATTAGGGAATAAGCGCGTACGAAGTTGAATGAATGAATGAACGAACAAACGAACGTCAAGCAGCTTTGATCTGCGCCACTGTATGGTCTGCTGAATTTTGCCTTGTCTTGTTGTTTACTTGTAAAAGTAAAATGGTAAGTTTATGGGATGCTCCCTGCACGTTTTAGGGTTTATTTAATGCTATTTAGTACATAAATATTCTTACATTCTCAATTTCTTATTTAAAAATGTTTTAACAAAACATTCACTCATTCATCTTCTAACCTGCTTATTCCTTTCTTAGTTGCGGGGGTCTGTTGGAGCCTCTCTCAGCGCATATGGGGCAAAAAGCACGACTACAGGTTGCCAGTCCATTTAAGGGCCATGATTATTCCTATGGGCAATTTAGTCTTGCCAATCAACCTAATGTCCATGCTTTTGGACTGTGGGAGGAAGCTAGAGTACTAGAAACTAGAGTAGAGTTCTTCCATCAGTATAAGCACGCAGCTTGCCAATGGTTACTACATTACATTAGAAATTCCATGCTGTGTAAGTATGTAATAAGAGTATATAATATATAAATAAATTTTGAATAAATATAAACTAGAAATAAATACATTGTGATTAGAACACGAATATGTTCACATAGAAAAAAGGTTTCAAATCAGTTAAAATCTTTTATATTTACAGCAGTCCTCCTTTTTATCCGGAGTGGCTTGCATCTCTTTAATACAACTAAGCAATTGGGGCCTTACTCAGGGGCCCAGCGACGGTAGCTTGTTGAACTAAACCCCAATCTTTCACATAGGAGTCCATCACCTCCACAGAGGTCTGATCTCCTGATTATCTAGTCGGTCTGAAATAATGTTAAAGAAGCTGATCAAACTGAGACAGACTAAATCCAGAAGAAGTTGGACATTTCCAACATGCTTCAATAAACCTACCAGCAAATACTAATAATTAATGTTCTAATAATTGCTCATTAATTGACTTATAGAATATTCTGATTTGCATGCTATTTAAAACCTGCATTAGAACAGGCATTGCACCTTTTTTGTTAGAGTATTCTAAAAACTGTGACTGATTCATCTCTTACATTTAGGTAGTATCAGCAGGCAGTCAGACTGCATTGTGGGTAATGCAGAAAACATTAGCTAAACCGATAATAACACGACATGTAGACTACAAACTTATTACCAAGAAAATGATTGTGAAAGTGATTGAGTGGATTTGACCTTTGTCCCACTGCCTTTAATTCACAGCGTGCATATAAAGCTGCACGCTATTGTTACATCAATGTTCAAATATTAAAGATGGTTGCAATCGCAGTGCTTCGAGAGCTTTGGTCCTCATCAAGATCAGAGTTGGGGAGCAGTCTAGACTATTGGGCCTTCTATCAGCACGTACTTCTGAGCTTCTTCTTCTTCTTCTTCTTCTCCTTTCGGCTGCTCCCGTTAGTCTGAGCTTCAACG
Source organism: Pseudolaguvia tuberculata (assembly GCA_026260255.1). Lineage (NCBI taxonomy): Eukaryota > Metazoa > Chordata > Actinopteri > Siluriformes > Sisoridae > Pseudolaguvia > Pseudolaguvia tuberculata. The sequence goes on from JAOTRA010000029.1 coordinate 13,785,728, forward strand.
GTATTAAAGAGGCCGAGTGGTGAGATGCGATTGATGAGCCTTTGCTATGTTGAATGGTGTCTTTGCCTTGTTACTTATACCCCAGGAAAGAGGAACAGCTGGACACCAATTTTCACCATATGTTTGCGTCTCCCTCACCGCCAATGTTTTTTTTGTTTTTTTTAAAGCCTACTTTCTAGATTCGATATGAAGTAAACAAGGCGCTCTGGATGTTCTGCTTGTGGGCTTTAAACCCGTGCTTGCATATTTCTGAGGACATGTGCATCATGATGATTTTGCATGACATCATAAACAGATGTTTATACTTTCTAGCAACAAGTTGTAAGGAACCAGACAGAACTGGCTGCTGGTGTGTGGAATTAGTCCGGGAGTGTGTAAAGCAAATTATGGGCCTTATTAGCGATTTGCATTTGATGAAACTGTTCCCTAATTGATCATTCTGACAATTAACAATTATCAAATTAATTAACTAGTATTTAAAACTCAAAAGAAAGCTTTTGAGGCCAAGGCGTTTGTCTGATGGTTCAGGGTTAGAATTAGCCTTTTTGGACATGTTTAAACTAAACAATGACGTGAGTTTGGTGACATACCCTGTTGCGTTTTGGGCTTTATGATTGATCAACTTGGCACACGATTTACTGTGAGTGGTCAAAATTGCAGAATGAATGAGGATTGGTTGGATAGATATTAATAGTAGTGTTTGGACAAAATCCTGGCAGGACTGAACTTTTTTCTGCTTTTGGGAGTAATTACTGAAGTACACACTAACTTAGGACTGGATGATTAATCAAAACTTAATTTGGTAACCTTTAACTGATCTAAATTTTATTCTTTCCGCTTTCACATTGTACTACCAGTTGAAGTAACACATGACCCGGTGAGCAAAAACAACAGGAAGAGCTGTAACGTTGAACTATGAACTGTGAGGGCAAAATTTCATAAAGAATATTTTATTTTCATAAATTATAATCAAGCTATGTGAAGAACATGCAAACTCCGCACAGAAAGATCGATCCACAGCCCAGGGAGCTTCTGGGTGTGAGGCAACCGTGCTATCAACTATGTCACCACGCCACCCAGTTGCATGTTCTCCTCGTTGTGTGGGTTTCCTCCGAGTACTCCGGTTTCCTCCCACAGTCCAAAAACAAAGGTCGATTGGTGATTCTAAATAGTCCTTAGAAGTGAATGTGTGTGTGAATGATTGTTTGTCTATGTTGCCCTGTGATGGACTGGCGACCCGTCCAGGATGTACCACCGCCTCTCGCCCTGTGCATGCTGGGATAGGCGCGGCAGACCCTCGTGACCCCGAATTCTGGAATAAGCGGGTAAGAAGATGAATGAATGAATAATCAAGCTATGTTCTCCCTGCACTTGCGTGGGTTTCCATCAGGGAACTCCGGTTTCCTCCCACAGTCCAAAAACATGTACATTAGGTTGATTGGTGAGTCTAAATTGCCCATAGGAGTGATGAATGTATGTGTGAGTGGTTGCTTGTCAGTGTGTGCCCTGTGATGGTCTGGCAAACTGTCCAGTGTGTACCCTTGCCTCTTGCTTTGTGTGCTGGGCATAGGCTCTAGCACACCCATGTGACCCCAAATTAGGAAACAAGCAGGTAAGAGAATGAACGAATAATCAAGGTAAGTGTTCAATAAATTGGTTTTGATTTTAGGTCATTTCGTCCAGCTCTACTCGCATACACTGCTTGTTTCTCTTTTTGTGAAACCATTCACTTTCCACCAGTCTGGAATTGTTTAGGCATGATCAATAAAATACTTGACATTTTATTATTGATGGTTAATTAATCATGCTCTCTAATTTTCCGCTCTAAAAAAACAAGTAGCTAAGACTAATTAAAAACGGCAATGATTTACTGATGCCCATTTCCTATCAGCATTAAACAATCCACTGTTTGATTATGGAGTCTTATCGTCAAGATAAGATAACCGAATGTCAATAACGTGCACAAACCTGTTTGCCCTATCTCGTATCATGTATTGTGTTCGGCATGATTTGCTACAGCTACTGGTGACTGTATATTTAATTTCTAATTGAAATATTACCTGTATGTAAAACAATTGCTCATTGTACTATTGACCGCTGATCAAGTGTCTGTCAGTACTGCCAATTCCACTTGCATCACATCAGTTATTTACAAATGTTTACACAAACTAACTGGACAGAATAGAGAAGGATTTTCTTTTTAAATGGTTAGTGATCAATCTGTCTATATGGATATAAAAATGTTAGGCAAATTTCTGTTTCCATCTAATTTCTAAACTCGCTACCATGGAGCTGTCCATGTATATCAGTGACGAGATTGTAAACCTACTAAAGCCTGGGCTACAAGACCAAATGCAAGCGGTTTGGTGAGAAGGGCGCCCTTCAGAGTTTGTCATCATGAGCTTGGTGAGGAATTGACCCAGAACTACACAGGGAGGATCTTGTCAAGGCAGTTGGTATCAATCACCGAGAAAATGTTGGTAGCACACTGAACTAAACCATCCTTCCTTCACCTGTGCAGTGAAAATGTCATGGTTGGGTATTCCAGCATGATCATGAATGAATTAGAAGGAACCCAACATTAAAATTACACCCTGATCATTTCTTTATATGGTATCAAATAATCACAAGTGCCATTAAAAGCAAGCGGAGTGAACAAATACCTTTTTTCCCATTTTAATCAGGTGATTGGGTGGGAAATGGTGGCTTAGTGGTTAAGCTGTTGGACTGATAGCAGAAAGACAAGGGTTCGATTCCCACCTCCACCAAGCAACCACTGTGGGCCCTTGAGCCCAATTGCTCCATTGTAGGAAAGAGCTCAAATGTAAGTCAGTCTGGATAAGAGTGTTTGCCAAATGTTGTAAATGTGATAATAAATAAAATAAATGTTAGTGTTTTTTGCTGTTGCTCCATTCTGGTTGATTCTGCTGCCTTCAGTTAAGTCATTTACACGATTGTTGTTGATTGTTTGGTCCCAACAAAGAATTTGCTGCAGAAAAAGAGAAGCTTCTCATATCCAGTAAAAGTGAAGTTAACCGTATTTTCTTTCATGTATTTATTGGTTGCATGCTTTTTTCTGGGATGCAGTTGGCTTGCTGAAATTCTGTGCAGTGCTCATGGTCAACATGGTGAACATGTGGCTAGGGTGTGTGAAAACAATGTATTTTCCATTTATTGATGAGAAACTCAATCATTTCATACAGATTCTGGTTTTGTGGCATAAAGCCATGAATGTTCCAGATTGTATTCTGTAGACTTTTTTTCTTGTTGAAGTTTTTAGTGTTCATGGAAACCTCCCCATATTTATTGTAATTACTGCAAGCAGGAAACAAGCGGACAGGGGGGTGGGTGGTAGGTAAGCCAGAGTTTTTGGCAATATTGAAGTTCTGTGTCTTGTATAAGGAGAGAGAGGGAGAGGGCAGACTACAGAACTTGACACCAGGTCTGTCATCTAAACCAAGGCTGATATTGTGTGGAAAACTGCACAACCGTGACTTCTGCCATCTCACAGGAAATAGTTTGATTTTGGACATGACAACCTTTGCTTGGTTTTACAAAACAGCACATGTTCTCACACAAGCATTATCAGACTGGGAGCTGCCTGAAGTGTCCTTTAACACTAAAGCTTTATTTATTTATTTTTTTTCCTGATATTTGCTGTATACTTTGCTCTAATGTGCTTGATTATATTCTAATTCAGCAAGAGCTCATCTGCGTGCCCCCCCCCCCCAAAAAAAACCCTCAAACCTCTTGTATCCCTGCAGCTTTCTGTTCTGAGTGAGTCTGTCTGAACTGATGAATTATTTACCCTCCCCACCTCTCCTCCAGACCTGCACAGCAGATATAGGCCTCTTCTGGATTCCTTGACCTTCAAGATCAGTAGGTCATGGACCTAGCTGGATTCTGTGCTCACCTCGTGTACACCTGAGGTCACCAGGTGACTCAGGTAATCCTGGCCACTAAGGAAAGAAAGAACAACACAATGCACACTGCTAGTCTTTCAAACCTTTCCATCATGATGCTTGTGCTATTAAAAACTGTTCAGTTTTTGTTTTTAATGCCGGCACATGGATTCTGTACTGACATCTAACACTCGGTTGGTGGATGGAGACTGTATGAAACCTGTTTCTTTTTTGTAACTACTATAATCTGAATTTGATTTCTGAGCTGTTTAAATCCTCATACATTATTTCATTCATCTTATTACCCGGTTAGTCCTGAATTCGGGGTCTTCAAGGGTTTGCTGCGCCTATCTCAGCACACATAAGCCAGAGGCAGGGGTACACCCTGGATGGGTCGCCAGTCCGTCTAAGGGCAACACATAGACAAACAACCATTCACTCCAATCCACCTAATACGCATGTTTTTGGACTGTGGGAGGAAACCTGTGCAAGAACATGCAAACTCTGCACAGAAAGATCCCGGCCCGGGAATTGAACCCGGGACCTTCTTGTGAGGCGACTGTGCTATTCACTGTGCCACCCTCATACATTATTTAATTAACTCTATTTAGTATCAAGTTCTCAGAGAAGTGGCCCCACTGATATTTTTTAAATTTCAAACATCCATTCCACTGTTCAGACTCTACTATAACATTACAATATTTCGGCTCCAAATTTGATTCTGATAATATGTCTGCTTTTAAAACATCAAATACCAGCTGGAATGGTCTCACAGACATGCTACCGATTTTGACATAAGTACATAGTGTTTTAATTATTGCCATGTTTGAAATTGTACATTTCTCTATAGTATGCAAAAGCCAGTATGAAAGACAATTGGTATGTACGTATTGTTGGTACGCAGAAAGATCCCAGATGACCTCTTGGATTCTGAATCCATGTATATACGATGGACACTAAAATCCCACAACAAATATCAAATATTGAAAATGAGACATTTTGAAATGTCCTGCCAAATATTGGCTCATTTAGGATTTCATGAAAGTTACA
>JAOTRA010000029.1:13791494-13804741 GCA_026260255.1 Pseudolaguvia tuberculata
CTGTTATAAAAAGAAGAAGAGATTCCACACAATGGTAAACATGGCATTGTCCCAACTTTTTTTGAGATGTGTTGATGGCAGGAAATTTAAAATCAACTTTCATTTAACTTCCTTAAATGATACAATTTCAGTTTAAACATTTGATATGTCCTCTATGGTGTATTCTAAGTAAAATGTTAAAATTTGAACTTTTAATATCAAACACATAAATATTACCAAAATGTAATTTTTTACACTGTTGTGACTGTGTATTAATATGGTGGATGGAATATGGCCAAGTGTTATTCATATGCATAATCATACTATAAATAACAACTTTAAAATCAATAAACATACTATAAGGAATAGTAACATTCCAAAAACTTGTATGTTAGGTGTGTGGTATCGGCATGAACATGTATTCCTTATTCTTGGTCAGTGGTTTGTAACTACAGACATCTTATAATGTATGAGCAATTAGTCAGTAAGAAATCTGACGATACAGTGAGAGAAACTGGAGAGATGTAGATAAAACTGGGTTGGGTTTTTTTTTGGGGGGGGGGTGTTTACCTTCTTGTTCTAAGCTTAGTTTCAAACTACAGTTTTTTGTTCTTGACTGACTGACGAGACTCTGCCGGGTTTCTATGGTATTGTAACATGTTAATTATTGTTTTTGAGATGTGTATTGTAAGACGTGTCTCTTTTCTAATTCTTTATAGCGGTAATTTGTTCTCACACAGCTCTGATCTTTACTGGTTGCTCTGATCACTCTTTCTGTTGTCCAGTGAACTCTTATCAACAGACTGTTGCTATCTACAGAACCAGCTACTTTTAGATTTCCACTCATATTTGCAGCTAGACACTGGGCTGATGTGTGTGTGGGGGGGGGGGGGGTTTAAATGAGCGAGCTCATATCCAGGTGTGGAAGGTTAATGAAGGTTAATGAAGACGGATGGATGGATGGATGGATGGATGGATGAATGAATGAATGCTTAAAATGTTTCATTTGAACAGATTACTCTGTTGTGAAACTGTGTAGTAGGTTATAGCAAATAGCTATTTTACTCATTTATGGGATTTTTTTTTTATTATGCACATCAATGGTTTGCGATAGAGGAGTGATTTTATACTTTAAATAATAATGTGCAAATTATGGTCTTTGGTTAATGCGGACATTAAAATATTTCACACAGATGTTAGTTCATATATGCATGTGTGCGCTTTGATCCAAATCAATCAGCAAGCTGCAAAATTTTCGATGGTCCGAGGTACCCGCAGCTACAGATAATGATTGTCAACTAAAAGATATGACAGTATTTGGGTTTTAAATGGGATAATCACACGCAGACTGAAGTTGTATATTAGAACATTTGTACATTTTCAGTAGCAACGTCAAAAAGAGGAAACGCAACAAATATCAAATCTATTTAATGAACAAACAGGGGATGTATAAGGTGACGTAGTGGCTAGCACAGTCGCCTCACAAGAAGGCGGCCCCGGTTCGATTCCCAGGCCGAGGTTCTTTCGTGTGGAGCTTGCGTGGGTTTCCTTTCCAGTCCATGTAGCTTGATTTGGTGTTTCTAAATTGCCCATAGGAGTGACTGTGTGTATGAATAGTTTTGTCTGTGTGTGCTCTGCGATGGACTTGCGACCTGTCCAGGGTCTACCCCTGCCTCTCGCCCTATGTTTACTGGGATAGACAAAGTAAGAAGAAGATGAATGAATGAATGAATGAATGTCATGAATAAATTGCATATCAACCATTGCATTATATTTAGCATGCTATCTTGAATATCGCACAGCCCTACACTACATCCTCCGTGAGTCTTATCATGATGATAGAAGTCAGTAAGCATAGGGGGATTGTTTGTTTTCTGTGGAGTTATGTGTTCACGGCGGGTTACTAGAAGCACTGCAAGTATTGCGAGTGCGGTTTCTGGGCAATAGAAAAGTGCCTCCATTTGTCACTTTAACACTAGTGTTTGTCCCAGAGTGTGTCTTCTGTGGTATGCTATGTCATTTCCTGTACACACTGTACAATTTCACCAGTATCTTGTCATGGACACTGTTTTTCAGCTCAGACCAGGCTGTCTTTTGTTCAGCAGCTCAGGTAGCATTTTAAAATTTACACAGCAGACACACTGCGCATCTGTGCGTATATCTCAGGTTGAGTTGTCCACTGAGATCAGATGAAAGCATCAGGACATGTGAGTGATCCATTTGTGTTAATCGGGGGAATTCATACCATCCTCCCTTTCTTTAAGTCTCTTTCTCTCCAGTGTCTCTTCCTGACCCAGTTTCTCAATGTCCCTACCCAAGTCACATTTTGAAGATAAACCTTAAAGGAGAGCTGGCCATCAGAAACCTACGTCTGTCTTGTTCCCAGTTCTACACATTTTTGCAGCCCCCTCCACAGAATTTCTTTTCTCCTCACATATGGATGTCTTGCCATTTTCGAGAAGGTGACATGGGGAGAGAACAGATCATTTATGACCTGTTGGCAGACTTGAAGGCTGCTATTCTGGGCCTTTTGAGGCGCCTATTGTTCCACCTCTCTCGAGGAGGTTCGAGCTGCTCTTTCAGAAGGAGGACTGTGCCGAAAACGTAGGCCACCGGCACTTCGTCAGGAGAAAGCCGTCCTTTGTTGGCTTGGGACTGAGACAGTGCCAGATACACAATTGACACTGTTAAGAGACCCTGTTTGTACTCTCTGACTTCTGCTTGCTTGACAGCCGAGAAGATCTCTGCATACACCCAAAGCACATTATCTTCTGTATTGCTTTTTTTTCCGAATAGAAAATGATCTACAGGTGCAGACAAAAGTGTAGCAAGTATTTTTTTTAACCTAAGTAATAGTCATGTGATGGGGATTTATCATAGATTTAGCATGTCCATTTTGGTTTGGTTCATGGTGATGGGGGTGCAGCGGTCCTGGGTTTGAATCCCCGGCCGGGGATCTTTCTTTTCTTTTCGCGCTTGCGTAGATTTTTTGCCGGATACTCCAGTTTATCACAATTTGTATTTAATCTTTGTGTCTGAGATGATTTCCATTTTTCTTGCTTCAGTGCACATGACAAAAGATGGTTCAGACCTGGCAGCAGTATTTGATTAACTGAATCGCTGTATTGGCCAGACCATGTTACCTTTGCTTATTTCCTTTTTTAGCCACCACCCACTAAATTGGAACAGTCTAATTATACACTAATGGTTGATCTAAAGACGGATATGATTTTAATCTTTTATAAAAAGCTACAGATGTTAAGTGTGTAAGAGAGTGAGCAGGAAAACCATTAGCATTTACAGGGTGTTGTTTGGCACTCAAGCCACCCCTCTGTGTCAAATCAGGCATTTGTTGATTAATTTCAGCCTATTAGCACCCCTCCCCCTTTCCCCTTCCTCCCACCTCTTCTCACCCTCCCAGGTTAATTCCCCATGCCAGTGAGCGGTGAAGGGGGCCATGGGTGTGAGCGATCGTCACAGGGGTTTACTGGCAAGCACATCGTTGTCAGGAGTGTATTAATGAGCGTGAGGCTCAGCTCCCGCGGCCAGGGCCACGCCGGCTCTGCCGGCTCTGCTGAGGCCTGGCCTAGTTTCTGCCATCACCAGGGAGCACCGGGATCCAACGACTGATGCTGATCACCTGACAGCAGCACGTGTTCATGTGTTTGTATGAAAGTGTGTGCGAGAGATGGATGGCAAACGCGAGTGGGGCTAAATGCTTTTCTCCTTTTAGTTTTTTCATTCAGTGTCAAAAGAAGTTGAATCTCATTAGCTCTTTTTTGTTGTTTTCCTGCGATTATCGATTGGCCAAAGTGAACAGCATGATATTGATATTGTACGTTGATGCCCTGCAGGGTGTTTATAATAACAACAATTTACACCCATCTTCACTATATTGCCACTGATTTATAAGCTCCTAGCCATCCTATCATGTGTACTTACTGAATATCTTATCTTCCAGAGCATTTCATCTTTCCAAATCTCTGGGAAAGCTTTCCTCCAGATTTGGAAGCATGGTTGTAAGAATTAGTGTGGTCAGGTATAGATGTTTGGGAAGGAGACTCTGAGATTACTCCATTTACTCCAAGTCTCAATAATTGAGATTCACTTGACTTTTTAGTGTATGGAGGACATGCAGCAGCACCATGAGCCATGAGTGTTAACTAAGGTGTCAGGTGTTTGTCTGAAACAGGTGTTACATAGATGACATTATGGGATGTCTGCCAACATATTGGGTTCTAGAGAAGAATGAGGATAGTTGTAAGATGATCAGATGTGGGATTCAACAATAGTTACTTTGTACAGTTAAGTCACTGGCAAGAAACCAAAATGCCATCTGTGACTAGATGGAGTGGAAAAAATCCTGGGAGAAATCAGGCTCAATCAGGGAGTCAGTTCTCCTCTGACCAAACAACCAGGCGGTTACCCATGGTGCAGCAAAGGTCTGGTACAGTGTAAGGAAAATTATTTATAAAATCATCAGTATCCTCTTTTCAACCTGCTGTTCTAGAAGCCTAAAATGTTCACAAGAGCTGACCCCAGATTAGCAACGACAGAAAAGAAAGTGAGGAAAAATGTGATGTGTTTTATAGAATCTATCGGCGAGTTAATGTGCTGGATGTAGAACGGAGGCTGATGGCTGTTGGCCAAGAGTGAAGAATAATATAACAGGGATTTTAATCAGTATCTCTCTCTCTCACTTAAATGGCCAATGTCTGGTACACTAAAAGTTGATTTATTAAGCCTTTTAATACTAAACATTTTAACAGATTTATTGTTTTTTTTTATGAGGAGATTATAAAGAGGATACAGTGTTCCCTCGCCACATGGCGCTTCATGTTTTGCAACTTCAGTGCTTGGCAGGTCAGCAGCAGCCACATTGTGGAAAGGAGAGTTGTTTCATGTTGATGCGCGAGAGAGAAGGAAACCTGCATGTCAACCAAAGAGATGAGTTGACTCCGAGTACTGTACATACGACGGGCTTTCATAAAGGCGCCTGGTTGGTTTCTGGTGTGACATCGACCAATAAGAGTACGAGTGGATTACATATTTAAAACATTCTAATACAGTACCCGCATACACAAAAATTCTTAGGGGCAAATACTACTTTGCGGTTTCTCAGCTTTCGCAGACGATTCTGGTTGCCATTAACGAAAACGAAAAATGAGGGATCACTGTATTCACAAACCAAGGCTTTGTTAGCAGAACTACAGCAGCCTGGTGGAGAAGTGTGTTTCGGTTTGTTTGTGGAATAATAACTTTGTTTAAAAATCACTATTAAAACTCTCCAGGCACATAATAAAATAATAATAATAATAATAATAATAATAAATAGATAATACTGCATCTTTATCTACAATTATGTCCATAAATATTTGAACATTTGACTTTGTATTAGTTTTCTATTCGGCAATCAAACCTGAGACCTTATTGCTTCTTGCCACCTAGTCTTGTACAAACTTTTGTAAATCATTTTTAAGGTCATTAATTACTATTAGTCCATATTATTACCCTCAGCTTTAATGTGCTGCGTGTGTTCTTTATAGGTAAACGACTACAGGAGTGGATTTGTGTAATCTTGTGCTTCTCGCTCTTTGCGGTCAACTTCTTCTTTCTTTTCCTCAACTTCTCCACAGTGCTGAACTTCTGGAGAATCATCTGCAGCATCGGTGAGCAGCTGGTCTTGTGTTGTTCTTTACATTTAATACTTGTGATCTATTCAGACTAAAACACTTTATGTTAACATGTATAGGAATAGAATTTCTTTAGTTCTTCATTGTGTAAACATCTGCAAAATTGCTAGCTCGAGATCTTAGGGCTATTGTTTCTTCTAGCCGTGCTTCCAAAATGAAGAATAAATAAGGATAAAAAAAAATATTTTAATACATTTGCATTTTACGTTTACAGCATTAGGCATACGTCCTCTCCTGAGTGACTTGCATTTATCACGTTTATACAACTGGGTCATTTGGGTTAAGGGCCTTGCTCAGGGGCCCAGCTGTAGAACTTGGTGCTGGGAATCAAACCCAAATTTTTCAATTAGCAGTCCAACAACTTAAGCACCATACTACCAGTTCCACTTTCTCTAAATATAATGAGAAATATAGAAATATAGTGAACAGGTAATTGTGTGATGTAACATTGGGCATTCAGGTTGTACAATTAATCACAATCACAAAACAATCACAATTGGTGCATAAAACGTCTGTACTGCATAACGCTGCGGTTTTATTTATTTTATTGCTATTTAAATTTAGATTGCTGTATTTAGAGATCACGCCCCACCCCGTTTATGTACGGTTTATACACACACTCTTCAACGTTCAAAATCAGCCTGCATTGTTGCCAGATTGGGTGGTTTTCCACCCAGTTGTGTGGTTTTAATTGTGCTGGGCGAGTTTGAGATCAGGTAGGTTAGTGTGAATGATGCCAGCAGAAATAGAATGGCATTTATCCTCCTGTCCATGTTCATGTATTAGACAGTTTTTGGGCTGGAATCCATCAACTCCATCGGCCAATGCTGTCAGCATGCTCAGTTACTCCACCAGTACCATTTTTCTTAAAACTTCATACGCTATGTGTTTTTATCAAAGCACACCAAAAGTGACCATTTCTCACCATCGTCCCACTAAATCTCACCATGTTCCTACCTATCCAACAAAATACTGCAATGATTGCATCGGCTATTGGGCCTGAGCAGGGAGCGCGGTGGTGTGAGTAGGAAGCTCGGTGGTGTGAGCATTCTCTAGCTTTGATCCATCCTTTTTCCCCCCCAGCTCACAATGGTCATAAAGAGATATGCACATCCATGTCTTGACAGTGTTCTGACAGAACATTTTGATTAGTTCTACAGATTCCTCTGTAAACATAAATACAATTTGACCACTTAATATAAGGATTACTAGGAATTGCTATTAACTACCAAGAAGAAGAAATGCATTTCTTTTGTTTGGCCTTTTAATGTTGGCCAAGATACTTATTTAGCGGTTTTGGTTTTAATTCTACAAATATTTTAACTTCACATTTTCAAAACCGTTTACACCATTAGCACAATTATGATCAAACTGTGAAACATTTTCTCACTGCTTAAAATAGTCTTTGCTCCTAACCTTTTAAAGCTATTAAACTGCAGGATATAAAACTGTATCAGGTAAAATAAACGACGTGTTTTATACTCTTTACGCGGCAGTATTTATTTTGTTATTCTGCTGGCTCGGGTCCTTATAATATTATTAGTAGTACTCATTCTCAGGTATATCTCCTCAACCTTTCTGACAATCTGATCATTTGCCATTGTTCACCATCACGAAATATGTGACGCAACCTTTTTCACCATCAGGACCATCTGTATGCATCTGTCAATAAGCCAATGATGCTGGAATAGTGCTGTGTATAAAACCAGTCAAATAGATAAGATGCGCCTCTGGTGATATTTAAATCAAACATCAGAACAGAAAAAAAGTGTTCACAGTGTGGTGTTGGTGCAAGTTTAGTTATAACATACAAATTACCCAGTAGTAGGCAGTACTTGGGGCAGACATGCCTTTTTAAAGACATGCAGTAAATCAGTTACTTAATATACACCCTTTGTGATCAGAAGTATAGAAGTGGAATGTGATTGATTAGCACAGGGACGTCAGTGTTGGACGGCTCATTCAGGGTTTATTCCCAGAACTGCTACTGGGCCCTTAAGCAAGGCCCTTAAAATGTCATCTGAAATGATAACTTGCACTATTATTCTGCCACCTGATTGGCTGACTGACGATGATGTGGCCAAATGTTAATATCAATAATTTCCTGACTGTAAAGGTATTTCGAAGGGCCATTGAGTTATTATGGTTACGATAAGCCAGTGCAGGTTGTGTGTGTAGGCCGACTGTATACTTAAAGCAGATCTAATCAATTACTATTGTCATGTTTGAGTAAATCAACATGATGCAGTTTCATTGCTTTTAATTTCTGTTATAATTGTGAGCGCAATAATCAGGAGTGTATTCATTTCTATTTAAAAAGTATAAGTGGGTAATAGGATTTTTTTTCTAACCTTCAAATTAATTAAATCTAATTGGACATTTAATTTACAACAAAGAAGGATGACCGTGAAACGTTTGCTGGATTTTGTTTTAACACCCAGCTTTAATTCATTTGATTTAAAAGTGAAAAACGCGATTGACCTTGTTTAGTTCGGTAGAATTGATAGTATATGTAAGTAACGTGTGCGTGCGTGCGTGCGTGCGTGTCAGTGGCAGGTATTGTAACCGCAGACTTTGCATCTGGAGTGGTGCATTGGGGAGCCGACACCTGGGGCTCTGTGGACATCCCAATCATTGGGAAGGTGAGTATCTATGCTAAACCAAAGAATTAAAATATGTTTGTAAACAAAAGGTAAATATTTTGGAGAAAATGTAGTATACGTGTAGGTCACCATATGTAAATCCTAATGTTTTTACAATTAGCAAAGCCCTATCTAAAGCAACATACCTTTTATCTCATGTATCAAACTGAGCAGTAGAACATTGGTGATCACCACTTATCCAATAAGCTACCATTTTGTTTATTTTTCTTTTTTCTTCGTAAAATGTTCACAGCGCAGTTTAGTTTGATGCTTTATTCCATGTGCAATGATAAAGCGATGTAGGCGTCGCGACAGTGCTTGTTTTAAAGACTGCATTAGACTTTTGCCATTTAGTAGAATTTTTAGCTACAGCATAGTTTCTCTAACAATAATTAATAATTATTAGAGAAAATTGTTTCTGTTAACCTGAACCAAATAATCAAGATCTTTTGTAGGTATTCTTGAAACTTATATGTGTGTTGAGCCAAGTTGGAGCTAAACTCATACAGGGAAGATTCTTGGCATATTAGTGTGTTTGATTTCAACAAATGACCCTGTTTAATTTTCATATCAGCCTTTGCTTTATTGGTCTGTTGTGGTTTACTAGGCTTACGGCCGGATAAAGGAAAATGCCACATCCTCCCAGGAGGGTGTCCTCAATTCCTGTTTCATAAAGCTCCAAGCTGTAACCTCCACCACGCTTTCTCACCCACTCGGTGTACCCAACAGGGGGCAGAAATACCCCGGAGGGCCAAATTAATGCAAAACATAGGTGCCCTTTCCTCGCCCAATCAGAGAAAATGTCACCTAATGCCTGTCCAATTAAAAACATCTGGCCCTTGCGTTGTGTACTGGACAGCTAGGAGTGATAAATTTGGGCATGCTATTGTATTTTTAGTGACAGAGGTCAGCGTGTGTCTGATGGTGGTGGGGACTGGTGTTAGGGCATGCTGATTCCCTGTAGTGCATATAGTGTAGCTCCCAGATGACTTCTCCCCACTTTGCCTTTTCCTCTGGGTAATCGACTGCATTAGTTATTTATTAATCATGTAAAAAGTCGGCCACTGTGGACATTTCTGAAATATTATTTAGCCAAGAGTAAACCTATTTAAAAAGCAAGTAATAGGCTTTACTAAAATATTTATACTTTACTATTTATATAGACTCAAATGGACATCTTGTTCACATTTATGATTCACATTGTCTGATAAAAATGTCTGATACACGGTCATATAAAATCTGTGCCACATTGGAAGAACAAATTGAAATTGGGTCACTTGATATGTCGCATGCAGCCTGAGTTGCCCTAACTTTGTTTCGGCAGACAATGCCCTTGTGAACAAAGCCCCTGCCCTTCAAGACAGTTTTTTATGGTAGCAGAGGAAGAACACCAGGGAGCGCTGACCCCCGACACTACTAAACATCTTTTGGATGAACTAGAACACAGACTGCACCTCTCAGCCTGGTGTGAGACTTGGTCTGGATCAGATTGTGATAGTCATGTGTCCTAATACATGCTTTAAAAGTGTAGCAGTGGCCACCAGTTTGTCTGTTCCTTTGCTGTCTGCAACAAACCTAAGCATTGCTTTAATCATATACAACTGTTAGCACTGGTGGAATTTTACTAAAACCAGACAGCTTGTAAGAAAAGATTGTAAGCAATGATGCAGAGAGATTTAAGCCACAAGGGCGGATATCTACAGTACACTAGGATCTGTTGGTATGTCCAGAGATTGCCAAAAGTTGAACATTTATATTTGTTTAATGCCAACGTCTGTGGCTTTATGGCTGAATTTTCTTTGACAAATAGACTCAATGTCTGGGAATTTGAGCATTTGCCATCTTGTGTCCTGGAGAGTAGGCCATCTGAACAGTGTTTTCTGGCAGCACCCCTGTGGCCCAGGCCAGCAAGGCCATGCACTCCGCTCTTTCATCAGCATCCGTCTGTGCTGTTAAATGCCTCGTTCCGCCATGCTACGGCTAAAGGGAGGAAAGGAGAACGACTTTCTTATGGCTCGGCAGCCGCCACAGAACCTTCCACTGTCAAGGATAATTAGGACCCGCCACCTGGGAGCATGACTTCAAAAAGAGCAGGAGAATTATGGCCCCTTCAGCACAGGGCAAATGAAGGCTTTTTAATGGGTACATTAAAGGCGGCAGTGATCATTGGAAGGCTATGTACTGTATTCTGTCCACACATTCAAAACAAAAAAGCCTAAACTTGAGGGAGAGCAACTAATGAGTATGATTAAACAAGTTCTTAAGAGTGACGAGAAATAGGGGGCAGACAAAATGAAAGCGATTACTTTAGTGGGTGTTGGAGAAAGCATGCGTGGGGAGGTTGGGAAGGCGACTCATCAGCCACTGCGTTGCCAGGGCAATCTGCTGATGGAAGTCATGATTAGGCGGAGAAGGCGGCCGAGGCGAGGCAGGGCGTTAAACGGTGCGGGATTAGTGGAGGCAAAGAGCCAGGTGGCCATGGTGTGTTGTAAAGTCCACACACACATACGCCTGGAGCTTATCACACGTTTAATCTCGCACACGGCTGAGGAAGAGCAGAAGGAGAGGGAATATAATTGTCGAAATATCAGCAGATTTCTGCTCCATCCCTGCACTCCAGCAGAGTTCAGCCACCCAGTCGAAGATATAGCCATGATTGAGTTCCGGCCACATGATAATGAAGCGCCTTTGAAATGCCACCGTACTTTTATTCCTTTATGTATTTTCTCTACTAATTTCTTGCACATGCACTACTTTCTCATGCCGTCTTTCATTTGTTGTGCCCTGTGCGGTCACGGCCACAAGTAACATGAGCTGCTGAGAACCAGCTTTTTCATGCATTAGCATGGCAGCAGTGGGGAAGTGCCCGTTATCTCGTAGCTCCAGAACTTGTGAACTCCTGCTTCTCACCCCCGCTTTCATTAGGTTCTATCAGTCAACATCAACCCTCCTACACACCCTCCTTTTTCCCCTCTGACATGCAGGAGCCCTCATGATTCAGAGCTGTTTGTTAAATCGGACATTCTTTTTGTTTTGGCTTTCATTTTTAAAACTTCCAACCCGTTCTGAAACTGTGGTGCTTTTGATTTTGCTGTAATACGGCATGCCACAGCTTTAAGACGACTCCCAAAGATTTGCATCAGTCAAAACATTTTCTCCTGACTACCAATTTATTTGACTAATCATTTATGTTACCTATGATGTTTTCATTTGACCATGAATTACAGACATCTAATTTTTCTCTTATTCTCCCTCTCGCTTTTCTTCCTTTTATCCCCCTGTTTCTTTGTCGCGCCACGCATGCAGGCATTTATCCGTCCATTTCGGGAGCACCACATCGACCCTACGGCCATCACGCGGCACGACTTTATCGAAACTAATGGAGATAACTGCATGATCACCATTCTGCCTCTCGCCCACATGACCTACAAGTTCCTGTCCTACCCACCAGGTGCAAAGACACAGACACACTTTTGATCGCACATCGTTAAAAATGGGGGTAAAAGCAGGTTTAACTTTTTACCTCAATGATTGTGGTATGTGCCTTTTAGCTATTTGTTACCTACAGTGACTTATAAGTAATAAATGACTATATCTACTAAATATGTCATAAAACAAAAAAAAGCTTGACATTATCAATAATACACTTATGGTTGATCAAAGCATCATCAGTTACTGAAGGTTTATAGCCTTGCAGACTGAGAGACTACTTTTTGAGCAAGTCAGATTTTGGGGCATTTATCAATGGGACTGATGTATGAAACCAGAGAGACAGACAGTGACACAGAGAGAGGAGTGGCACCTAAAGAACTCAAGCTGGATTCGATCCCAGGTCACTGGCACTTTAACCCACTCTACACCACAGCGCTGGCGACGTCACAAAATTGTTACCTGCTCAGATATATTTCGATTGTCCACTTATTTTATTTCCAGTTTAAGCAGGAAGAGTCTGTATGTTGGGCAGATTTTAATGATGTTATTTTCACTACAACGAACTACAGAGGTACAAACTACATGTTAAGCTTTTCTTCAGTCGGTGTCTGTAACATTAGGACTGGTTGATGTTCCAGTGAAAACCCCACAGAAATATGACATGAACTTGCTAAAGACTGAATTCAGTCCTGTGTGGCTCTCCGTTACAGAGGCTCTTCCCGAGTCCTACCCCTGGGACTGTTTTCTGTTTGCGCTTGCTGGCTTTGTGACAATGACCAATCAGATCCACAAGTGGTCACACTCCTACTTCGGGCTGCCAAGATGGGTCACTCTGCTACAGGGCTGCCACCTAGTGCTGCCCCGCAAGCACCACCGTATTCACCATGTGTCCCCTCATGAGACCTACTACTGCATTACCACAGGTACACACACACACACATTCGAGTTGTACATCGTATGTGACTTAATTGCTTTAGCCTCGATTTGTGTACAGTAGTGAGCTGTGAATGATGATAATTAGTGCTGTATTGACAAGACAATACATTGGTCACTATACATTATATCATTATACTATTTCAATACTTTAATAAATTTATCCAAAAAATGATTAAATAAATACAAAAACTGGGGAACCCTTATTTGTTCCCCGCCTTTTATTCAGAGTGACTGACTGTATGTAATTATGGGATTGTTGTAGGGAGGAGTTTGACACACAGTGAGGGGGGGGGTTTCATTCATTCATCAATGGGTGCCTAACCCAGCGCACATAGGGCGAGAGGCAGGGGTACAGCCTTGACAGGTAGCCAGTCCATTGGAGAGCTACACATAGACAAACAATTCACACACTCATTCACTCCTATGGACAATTTAGAATCGACCTAATCTGCATGTTTTTGGACGGTGGGAGGAAACCAGAGTCGTCGTCTTCTCCTTTCGGCTGCTCCCGTTAGGGGTCGCCACAGCGGATCACTCTTCTCCACCCTACCCTGTCCGCTACATC
>JAOTRA010000029.1:13813241-13829761 GCA_026260255.1 Pseudolaguvia tuberculata
GGTATATATTTATATATATATAGTTATAGAACCCAGTGGTTTATATATATATATGTTAGTTATAGAACCCAGTGGTATATATTTATATATATAGTTATAGAACCCAGTGGTTTATATATATAGAACGCAGTGGTTTATATATAGTTATAGAACCCAGTGGCTAAAAATGTTAACAGGATAAAAGTGACTTGAGAATAAATGATTTGATTCCCTGCTGATTTTGTACGTTCAGTGAATAATGGTAGATTTATTAAGACAGTGATATTCATTCATTCATTCATCGTTTTACCCGCTTATTCCCTATTGGGGTTACATGGGTTTGTTGGAGTCTATTCCAGCGCACATAGGGCAAGAGGCAGGGGTACACCCTGGACAGGTCATTAGTCCATCGCAGGGCCATACATAGACTAACAACCACTCACATACACATTCTTATGGACAATTTAGAATCACCAATCAACATGTGGGAGGAAACCGGAGTACCTGGAGAAAACCGTTACAAGCTGGGAGAACGTGCAAACTCCAAACAGAAAGATCTCTGGCCTGGGAATCGAACCTGAGAACCTGACAAATATCCAGAACAATACATTTTTAAGAATTTAGAGTTTGATTTACATGTTAATAAGTGAAATAATTATTTGGCAACTAAATCATTTGGAAAAAAAACGAACAAAGCAAAAAATCCGAGGACTTGGAGGTGGAAAACCTCTTGCTGGCAGTCACAGAGGTCAGACGCTTCTACTAGTTGGCTACCAGTTTTGAACACGCCTCAGAAGGGGATTTTGTCCCACTTATTACGAGATCCTCTTAAGTTTTATAGCTGACGTTTGGCAATTCGAACCTTCAGCTTTCGCCACAGATTTTCTATGGAATTACAGTCTGTAGACTGACTATACCATTCCAGGACCTTAATGTGCTTCCGAAAGCGCTGCGTTGTCATTGCCGTGTGTTTTGGTTGATTGTTATACTGAACTATCCGTCCATTACCCGTGTTCAGTGCTCTGGCTGGGGGAAGACGCTTCGCACCCAACGTTTCATGGTTTAGACCGTTTGTCCTTCACTTCTTCAGGCAGACCTTCTGGTTCCATCAGGATTTTAGTCCTTCACGTTGTAGTGTTACTAATTGTTTTCTTGATGTTTGAGAGTCACAGCTACATCAAGAGAGAACAAGCAGATCCTCCTGTGTGGTTCTGGGTTGATAGCTCACGGTTCTCATGATCATTAAAAGGTTCTGAGATCTTGCATGGGGTCCAGACTGCAGGAGATTGAAACTTATTTTGTGTTTAAGTTGTGAATATTTTGAATATTTTTGTGAATATTAATAAGGTTTCTCTCTCTCCATTTCTTTCCTCTTTTTTGTCTTGTTCTTTTTTTCTTCTCATTCCTACCTCTCTCTCTCTCTCTCTCTCTCTCTCTCTCAGGCTGGTTGAACTATCCTCTGGATCAGATTGGTTTCTGGAGGAGGATGGAGTGGTTAGTGGAGAAGCTGACCGGACAGAAGCCACGCTGTGATGACATGGCCTGGGCCAAAAAGACAGACTAAGATGACAATCTGCAGACTGCAGTTCCTTCATCCCTCACTCCTCTCCTCCTCTGAGCAAAAGGGACACCACTTGGAGGGAGAAAAGCAAAATGCGGGCCTTACCTCTGACCTCCAATTCACCTTTCACCCTCTCTGTTTTTCTCGGTCACTAAAGCACAACCTTTGTTTCTGAAACCCTCGCTTGTTCCTGAGGTCTGCCTCACACACTGACACACGGAGACAAACACGCACACACGGGGACGCGCGCACACACACACTGATTTAAGAATAGTGACATCATCTGCTGGAGGTTTGGACTCTCCAGCGAGCAGAAAATTCACAGTAAAAACCCAAACATTTCTTTCCATGTTACTCGTCCTCCCTCTTTGAGTCCATACAGAGAGGAGTTTTGTTGTAGACATGTGGAGACTGTAATCAGAGGACACACTGGCAACATGGACACTGCATGGATGTTGGGCTGCATCTTATATTTATTTCTTTAAAATGAGCGATTCTAAGGCCGATCCGGACACCTGTAAGCTTGCACTTGGTTTCAGTCAGTAAATTCACATGATGCTGAAACGGAACCGGAACAGCAGCAGAGCCGTTTTGTTCCTCTCCGAACTTTGTCAGGATGCTCACCGGGGGTTGATCGTTGGGGGTTGAATCGCTGAAGCAGTACAAGCACAGGCTTCAGGGTTGGTTGGTTGTTCCAGGCTCCTGCTGACTTAATCCTACACTCCCCACCTTCTATTTCTATTCCCCATATATGTAGCTTTATTTATTTTTTCAATTTACAACTAAACCTGGAATTGTACAGCTGCTTAACACACTCGAACCCTGGGCAGAAATCAGTCCTGTAACTGCTGTTACATTTCAGTCATCCTGTTGCCTAAAGCTCCATGTTACAGATGCAGCAGATGTGGAAGAAATTAGTGTTGCACATTTTGGTGGCTTGAATAGAGATGGATTATTTAAAGGGAAAACAGAACCGTAATGGCCATACTCCGCTCCACTCATCTGGTCTTGCCATTCTAGAAGCGTGTGCATAGTTTTGTTTCTTCTTTCTGATCGTAACTATATATTCCGGATTCTCTTGCAGCTAATGCTTTGCTGCTCAATTGCCTTAAACCCGTTTTATCCGCACTTTGATTTAATAAAGATTGTTACGTTCAATTTTTTTTTTTTTGGTTCATTGTGTCGAATTCATTACTTTTCTTCCCTCCTTTCAGCACTTTGTCCTAAAATGAATTTGATTCAAGCTGTATTTATTTTAAAAGGTGCTTGACATTGACCCACGGCACACAATTACCCGCCTCCCCGTCCCATTTATTACTGTAACAGATTGATTTAAAACTATATATTTATAAATTGTTGAAATTTTGTTCAGTGGAAACCTGCTCTATGTCGACTGAGGAGTTAAGTCGATAATATGACTAAGGAAGTTATGGCTCCCTCTAGTGGTCTAACTCTGATCTTACTGGTTAATTAAAAGAACCAACATATTTTTTGTGTGACTGGACAAGATCCAACTCTTCAAGCAGTTTCCCTCCTAACCCACAGAACACCGGGAACACTAGGGCTAGTTAAAGGAGTCCAAGCATGAGTGCTGTAGAGCAATAGTCCCCAACCTTATCACTGCAAACTGGTAGTTCCCCAACCTTTTTATCACTGCAAACCAGTCGACACTTAACACTCGTACCGCAGGCACAGGAATGGGGTGGCTGCGGGTAAAGGGGGTTGTAATGTGCATTGTCTATATTGTAAATATAATTAATAAACGTGACATCACTGTGTGGTATTTTCTTGGCAGTCGTAGACTCTTCAGTCTCTTTTCACTATTTCATTTCAAAATAAAAGATTATGACCTTATAAAACCAAAATAATTTCTTGTGTGGCCACTTGTACCAGTCCACTGCCTAGGGGATCGGGGACCACTGCTGTCAGTGTGTGTGACAATAAAAAGCTGTTGCTCAAAGTCATTATTCTTATGTAGGAACAAAAATCCAAGTTGATTGATCCAGAAGGTAAAAGTTGCGTCTTGAGGGCGTCTCTCGGCTAGGAGGAAACTGCAGAATGTTGTTATACTGAAGAAACTGACTCCAAACTAAAGATACCTGCTTTAGATTGATTTGATGAATCATTTTCTTCACTTTTTAATGGAAAAAAATGAAACGGATTTACAAGGCGGAAAACAAAAACATGATCGGTCATACGTTATAAGCAAACCTACATCAGGGTTCCTATGTGACAGCTTCTCAGGTTCATCGTGGAGGGGGATGGTGTAAAGTGTGTGCTGTGGTTCCTGCCAGAGAGAAGCAAGATAAACAAAGAGTAACTTGATCACGGATTGCTAATATAAATGTATCTATTGACCTTAAAACAGACCTGCTGGACTTTTTGTGTGCAAGTTCCGGAGTAAAGGTGGAGGTGCTCTGAGTCCACTTGGGCCATTCTGCAATAGTGGACCACATGGTGGTGGGCCGCATAAATGGAAGCCATGGAGTCCCTTATAAGGCCTTGGTGAATGTGATTCTGGTGGTCCTTTTAATGCTGTAGGGCTACTTAATGGTTGTGAATTACGAGAGGTTGAGAAACTGTGAGGAGCAGCAAGTGATGAGGGGCCACAAAGTGCATGAGTGCGTGGGGGGCACTTGGGAACAGGAGGACCATGGAGAGGCGGAGGACCGTGGAGCAGCGTACGTGACTCAGGAGAGCCATGTGGAGATGGATGGCCACAAGAGGAAGAAGTAGCTTGACTGCCTGTTGTATCATGGGATGGATGATCCTGAGGAGATCTTTGAAGGAGTGAGAGCAGAGGAGGAGGCTTGGTTTTGGGATACACATCTATAAAATGAGAGAGAAATTTACATGATTATTATAAGCATTAAACATAGAAAAGGTGTCCTGACAGGCTCCTTATTGACCGACTGTTTCATCTGCGGATTATACACATCACCACACCGTATTTTTCAATACAATTCATAATACTATCTATAAATACTAGAATTACAGAGGTGCTTTGATTATTTTCCCTCCACATTAAATCTGCCCTCGTAATTTTACAGGGGATTGCTTCATCTAGCAGAAATGTATTCCCATCTTTTAGTGTTTCAGGAACCTGAAAATCAATTACAGTGAAACTGTGACAACAAAGTGATCAGATACGTTGGATTCGCTGCTTCTGTGTCCGATACACGAGGTGGTGAATTACGGCTGAGACACAGGAATTACGGCTGATAGATGAAGTGGTGTTATTATATGGTGCATTACAATGTAACAGACACGAGGTCCCCCCGGCCACCTGACTGAACAAAATAACATTAGTGATGGATAAAGTGTAGAACAGTGGTAGCTCCGTGGTTAAGGTGTCGGACTGCTGATAGGAAGACTATTGGTTTAATTCTCACCCATTAACTCATTAACCCATTAAGTTGGATAAAAGCTGTTGTAAAAGTACATGTATTTAGTGGGGTTGTGATGAGGGCCCTGAGTAGGGCAGGGTATGTATCATGTACAGCCAAAGGTATACAAGACTTTATCAGCCATTTTAAGTCACATATACTGTAGGGGTCATAGTCCGGTGTAAATTATTTAATAGTGTGTTTGCAGGAAGAGGGGTGGGATAAGGCTCTAGTCTGGGAAAATATAACATTTACCTTTAATGTGTTTATTACAGACACTACAAATCATAACTTCAGATCTTTTATTGTTGTTCTTTAAGGTCTCAACTCTCACACTAAAATAATCCTAAATCACACAGCTGCTTTATGTTCCTAATGGTCTAAATCATTTATTATAAAATCACACACTAACGCTTGGCAACTAGACAAAGATAGATCTACGTGTGTTACATACGGAACGAATAGGTTAATATATAAATATGAAAATAACCTGATGTGTTCATTCGATGTCCAGGTGCTGGCTTGTCTGTGTCATGGGGAGAGATTAGATGATCAGCGAACGTGGGGACAGAACCGACGAGCTTGGGGAGAAGGGGTGGAGGATTCCCCAGAGCTGTAGGGTGACTGTCTATTGCCTCAGAAGTCACTTTGCAATCTACTTTGTCAGAGGCTGAGAGCAGACAGAGAAATACGGAATAAATAACATCATATCTAACCTCAGTCTGGAATAATACTTTGTTACAGTACTTTGACTTTCCAGCTCCACTGGCAGATGTTCACATGAAAATAAAAATCCCTCATTACTGAAATATTAGTCTGAACGCATTGTCTAAATGGCCTAAAAGTTCTTTATGAAATATGAATTATTGTATTCCATAAAGAACTTTTGGGCAAAAATAAAATGTCGCTCTGGATAAGGGTGTCTAACAAATGTAATCCAGCCTCCTACATTCGAGGCTTTGGATGATGGAAGGTGTTTTAACCATCTGCATACCACTTAACTAAACATTAGAATAAGCAAAAAAATCACAGTATCACTCACAAAAAAAGACAGACACATATCTAGGATCGTTCTTTGTCAATTAAGGTTCACAAAAAAGTTCAGAAAAATTCAAAACGAAGGCATTCAAAAAACAACAACTCAAGATCCATTAGTTTTCCACTCAACTCTAGCGTAAACTGTGCCACTGTGTTCAGCAGGAGATCTCCATGCGTCCTCACCTTGCAGATGGTCCTGGCGGTTGCGCACATACGCAGCAATGGAGTCCAGCTCCTCTGGGTACAGGTGAAGGCCCTCAGCCATGAGGAGGAGCAGGTGGTGCATGGTAGAAGGCACAGCATGGCGCTCCAGCTTGGCCCGCTCTAGGTAGTCATTGGAGAGCTCAGAAGCCCTCGCTGCTGCCTCTGCAGGGTCACACTGTCGCCGGGCACCGCTCGAACGCTCGTACTCCACCATCACCAAGTCCAATGCCTGCTCTCTGGGCATGTTGCGGTGAACTGTGGGGGTGAAATGAAAACTGGGGTCACAGGAGAGTAAAGTCAGCATACATGATGCAAAACGAGATTTAATTCAGTTCAAGCAGAATGAGAGCAGCAGCTCAGCTCAGGTTGGCTCGGCAGCACACACAGCCTCTAGTAGCATAGTTACATCATTACTTCAAGCAGTGCAAGATTGCACCTTCTGTGCGGAATTTTTAGTTCTGCTTCTAAAATTATTTCTTTTAATAAATATTAAAAATATCATGGTTTGTCACTTTATTTCCATATGCAAATGTGAATATTCAAATATCAAATTATCTGACATACCGGATCTAAAACAAACCCCTTCACTGCTTTTGCGTCATCACACAAATAAAACTCATACAGTAATTATGTCATCTGTATTATCTAGAACTCAGGAAGCCACTATTAATATTTGGGTATTAAAAATTGAGTTTGATCAAAGCTACAGAAGGGCTACCAGGAATTTTAATGTAATGGGGTATAGTAGTAATAATAATAATATTGTAACCATGTTTTAAATAATGTATTTTCCCACTAAAACTGTAAATTAGAATTTGTATATGATCATTTTACCCAGAGGAGCAAAGATAATGAATATTTAAATTTGAAAAAGCTAAAATAGCATGGAACAAGTAGCATTAAAAATATCTTTTCTTCCTCTTTTTGCTTTTTTTTTTAGCCCTGTTCAGATACACTTACATCTGGAAATGTTTTCCTTTTGTTATGCTGTTGGAGTCAATAATACATAATACAGTTTAACTATTTGGAAAACCAGTGCACTAAATGTATTGCAGTGTATTGTTAGTTTCTTACAGACTAGAGTGGACAAGAAAAAAAAATCTTTACAGTTTAATGCTCTGTAAGGCGGAGTGGTGGCATAGTGGTCCAGGGTTCGATTCCTCTCCTAGGGGTCTTTCTGTGCCGAGTTTGCGTATTCTTGCGTGGGTTTTCTCTAGGTACTCCGGGTTCCTCCCACAGTCCAAAAACATGTACATTAGGTTGATTGGTAGTTCTAAATTGCCCACAGAAGTGAATGCAAGTGTGTGGTTGTTTTCTATCTGTGACCCTGTAATGGACTGGAAACCTGTCCAGGGTGTACCCATGATTTTCGCACTGAGAGAGGCTCCAACCGTGAGTTAGGGAATAAACGGGTTAGAAAATGAATTAATGAATTAATGACCCATGCAGCTGTCACATGAGCCGATTAAACAACTGACTAATCAAGTCAATGTGCAGATGTGGCAATTAGTGGCTATTGAGAGTAGATGTACAGAATGTAGCAAACTATTTACTGTTGCTCTGAGGAGAACTTACTTTTGAGGGACTCTGAAAATATGATGACGGTGCATGAGCAGAGCTCTACATTAGTCTGTTCAATCAGAATACAAAAAAGGGAACCATCAGCGCGGATGTCTTTCAGGGCCTGGGTTAATCCTGACTCTGACTGCAGGTAAAGCATTTCAACCATGAGGCCACGCTCCTGCAAGCAGTTGCCCAATGCAGTTGCGTAATCCCTTTAAAGAAGAAAAGAAAAAAAATTAAAAAGGAGCTCTAGACAGAGCTTAACAATCTTAAGCAGAATCATTTATTCAGCTCATAATAGAACATTTAAAGTTGGAGTATATTTTCTAAAATGCAATAAGAACATTATTAGAAATGAGTTTATTAGAGGGACGGTGCGTGTAGGATATTTGGGAGACTAGGTGAGGAAGGATAGGTTGAGATTTGGACATGTGCATAGGAGAAACATGCAGTATATTGGTAGAAGAATGTTGAGGATAGAGGTGCCGGGCAGGAGGAAAAGAGGGAGACATGCAGATAGTTGGGGTGAAAGAGGACAGGGTAATGTGGAGCAGCAAAATGAAAGGAGAAGAAGAAGTAGTATGTAAATAGGAAACAGCATGGGAGAGAAATGGAACTCATTAGTGCTGTGTAGTCGTATGAGTAGTGCATCAACAGACACTTTTTACAAGATATTATTTAATAAGAATTAACATATGACTCAATAAAAATATTTTGATACAACTCCAAATACTTACAACTTCTGGTTGTTTAAAGAAAGCACCACACAGTCAGCAGGCGGCTTGGCTGCATCGCCATGGAAATATTGATAAAATCGCTGGTAAAGAGAGCTGTGTTTGTCTTCATCCTTCACAGACTTACCTAGGGAAAGAATGTCACATTGGAATAGATACATTTTAGAAATTAAATAAAAACATTTGAGAACCTTTAATAAGATCGTATCAATAAAAGACATTGTTTAAGAACCTTAAACTAATCACCATTTGGCTCAGTGGCTGAGGGTTCATAGGTTTTATAGTCTGTAGGGATGGAGTAATCATTGCTCTGTGCAACGTTGTTAAAGCTTTGAGAAAAACATAGAAAACATCCATTACAGTAAAATTCAAAGTCCTAATTCAAAAGAGTGTCATAATATTAAAGTGTCTACATATGTGTTACACAACACACAAAATAACTAACATTTAATATAGCTGTACCTTTTGGCTTCATGGTGCGTGACCGCTTCCTCCAGTCCAGGATATGGCTGACTTCGGAAAGATCGGAATGATTTTGCTCCACTGACACAAAAAAAAAAACATTTTACTGAAAGAAAGTTAAACAAATGTTTAATCAGCCAAATCTGGTTTATTAAAATCTCTAGAAAGAAATTCCTACTTCATTGTTAGTATTATTAATAGTCTTAGTAATGGTCTTTTGATAATAACAGTGCAAGACACAAAATCAGAACGAGACAGAGACAGGGTAGAAAATTGTGCGTTCATTTGGGCTGAGAGAAATAATTTATTTTGACACAGATAGAAAAAAAAATTATACTACCATTTTGATGAAGATAAGATACATGTAGCATCATTTTAACAGAGAAAGACAGAGACTAAGAAAAAGACAGGTAGAGACAAGAAGACACAAATGTGCATTCATTCTACAGAGAGAACTATGTTCATAGACGGACAGAGAAAAGTAGAATCATTTTGACAGAGAGAGGGAAAGAAAGAGGAAGGGAGAGAGAAGGACAAAAAGAGTAAAGTGTCTTGCACATGTGCACCCGGAGAACCGTTGTATTAGTAGTAACAGTATGAGCAGCTTCAATTTTTGAGTCTATTGTCTTTGTCTATGTTGCATTTGTCCTATGTCTGCACTGTATCATGGCCCTGGAGAGACATCGTCTTATTTTCACTGTATACTGCTCTGTCATTCATTCATTCAGCTTCTTACCCGCTTACTCCCTAATTCAGGGTCACAGGGGTCTGCTGGTGCCTATCCCAGTGCACATACAGCGAGAGAGATACACCCTGGACAAGTCACCAGCCCATCGCAGGGCACACAGACGAAAAACCACTCACACACATTCTTTCCTATGGGCAATTCGGAATCACCAATCAACCTTAAGTACGTGTTTTTGGACTGGGGAGGAAACCGAATTACCCAGAGGAAACCCACTCAACCAATGGTAGAACATGCAAACTCCACATCACCAATCAACCTAATCTGCATTATGGACTGTGGGAGGAAACCGGAGATAACCCACGCAAGTGCAGTGAGAACATGTCAACTCTGCACAGAAAAGATCCTCGGTCCATGAATCGAACCCGGGATTTTCTTGTTGTGAGGCGACCGTGCTAACCACTACGCCACAGTGCCACCCTGTTTTAATATTAAAGATATGAGGTTTGATCCCCCCCCCCCCCAATAATCATTCCATACCAAACATTTGATTACATCACTAGTTCACTTATGTTGTGGTCGATTTTGTTTCTTGGGAGGAGCTTGAGTGGGTTTTCTCCAGGTACTCCGGTTTCCTCCCACAGTCCAAAAACATGTACATGAGTGGTTGTTAGTCAATGTGTGGCCCTGTGATAGCCTGACGACCTGTCCAGGGTGTACCCTTGCCTCTCAAATTCAAGAATAAGCATGTAAGAAGAAAAATGAATGAATGAACGAATGAATGAATGGATGAATGAATATTAAAACAGTTCATCACTGATATAGTTACTCCATGACCCATAATCACTCCTAAATTAAACATGAATAAATATAAAGCTGTTTTTGGCTGTAGTAATTATCACAATCAAAAGCCTAGTTGCTTAGTACCCAGCACCACCAAGAAACCCCTGCGGGCCCCTGAGCAAGGCCCTTAACTTTAACCTGTAAGGAATAAGGGAGTCTGCCAAATGCTGTAAGTGTAGTGTAGTGTAGTGTAGTGTAGTGTGTGTGTGTGTGTTAATTGGGTTGTTGTGCCAGTAGTGAGGTGTTCAATACCCGCGGGACAGATGACCCAGCCTCCGCCTGCTTCTCGCACTCCGCGCCCACGACGACATCGACAGCGAGCGAGAGCTTTTAGCGGTTTTAACCACTAAATACCAACAAAGACACGAGCTTCCATGTTAGAATTAATATCTACTATACACACTTATATCAGCTCAAATACATCGGTTAGCTGTGACCGTTAGTCTACTAGCCATTCATTTAATGTAGTTAATAGGAAATAAACACAAATACAGTCAGGAAATGTTACTGGAATAATCTATATATGGAATAGATCAATAGATACAGATTTTTTTAAATGCTGACTAACAAATAGCTTCATTGTAACAGTTAGCAATGACGACAGAAATGCTATAAGCCATTTCTTTACCTCAGGCTAAGCTAATGGTGTCAGTAGAAAACCTAGCTTGTAGTTAAATCCGAGTTGCTATTTAAAGTAGCATACCTGAAGCGAAAGAAGTGCAGTTCTGCTATTTGAAATGAACAACACGCACTTTAATCTTAATCAGAAATTAAATAATCGGATTAAAACTGAAAGTGGCGTTTAAATGGCTCGATAGCCCAGCTGTTTTCGCGATTAACACTTCTTCCTCGGTGGATTGGACTGAGGGCGTGTGTTCTCGAGTAGAGTGCCACCTGCTGTATCGCCAAGGAAAATACTAAAACTGAAACCATCTCAACAAGTTGATCCCGGGTTCGATTCACGGGCCGGTGGTCTTTCTATGCGGAGTTTGCACGTTCTCCCCGGGCTTGCGTACCCCAACTACCTGCATGTACTCGAAATTGCCTATAGGTTTGAATGTGTGGGTTAGTGGTTGTTCGTCTATGTGTGGCCCTGCGATGGACTGGCGACCTGTCCAGGGTGTATCCCTGCCTCTCTCCCTATGTGAGCTGGGATAGGCGCCAACAGACCCTGTGACCCCTTAATTAGGTAATAAGCAGGTTAGAAGATGAATGAACGAAATCATCTCCAACTGAAGCATCCTTATTTGCCCCCAATTTATCCATTTACCTCAGCATGCTTATTTAGCCACTTTAGGACTAAGTTTACTACTAGCTTATCCTGATGTAATAATTTTTCTACTTTTATATTAGTCAAACTGCATTAAAGTGAAGTTGAAGCTTGTTATTGTATTGCCTAGCACAATATCATGGGTTAAATTTTCCACTCCGGGCTGGCGTGGTGGTGTAGTGGTTAGCATTGCCGCCTCACAAGAGGAGTTGGTGTGGCAAGGGAACTCTCGGTGCAGAATTTGGGTTTCCTCTAGTTTTCTCTCTCAGTCTAAAATATGTTTACTAGGTTGATTGGCGAGTCTAATTTGCCCATAAGAGTGTTTGTCTGTGATAGACTGACAACCTGTCCAGAATGTAGGATGTACCCCTGCCTCTCACCCTATATGAGCTGGGATAGGCTCCAGCATACCTACTCCCCCCCCCCCATGACTCTGAATGAGGGAATAAGCGAGATAGAAGATGAATAAATTCCCCACTCCACCAATCTGTTAATGCAGAGCCCGAAGTCCCCAAGAACTCAGAACTCCTTTAACAAGATTACATTTCAACCAAACTATTAGATTTGGTTCAAGTTAATTAAAATAATGACTTTACCTGACGTCAGCATAAATCCATTTTAAATAAAACCCTTATAAAGTCTATAGGTCATTTACAGCTAACAATTAGGCAACACATAAATCAGACATTTATTATAAACATTACAACTCCGAAAAAGAATTATTCTGAATTCAGTCTTTTACAATCTTTGGGAGATTTTATGATTTCAGCCTCATTAACCTCATTTTAATGTTGAAATTATATTCTTTGTGTCTCAGATAGGATGTGTCACACAACAACAGTAAACAGAGCAAATGATTGATTCAACCGCTGAACTGCATTGCACCCTGAATTTCTCTGGTTGAAATTCCAAAGTTTAAGTGTTGACATTTGGATGCGAAATAATATATTTATTGTATATAACAAAAATCTGCATAATCCAATGTAATTGAAGTTTCTCCATCAAAGAACCATCTTGTTCATAATACAAGGGAATGAGGGACCCCACAAAATGTGTCCCATAGAGTTGCATCAGCTGAGAAGAAAAGAGGTTAAGGAACTGCTGTCGGTGTGGTTCGTTTATAAACATGTCACAGATACATAGAACACACGTCTGAACATAGAGATATGCAGGAACCTTTGAGTAGTGCCTTTGGGAAGAAAGTCCTACGTGGACTCTTTGTGTACATAATGCATGTACAACTAGACATGCATTACTTGGAAATGATGCTTCGACCATCTGAAAACTGCTTAATTTCCTCAGTTTTCCCTCTCTGGCTAGGAGTAAACATTTTCATTCTTTCCGTCTTCTGAAGAAAGCATCAAGCTCTCCTTTCTCACGACCTTTCCAGCTGTAAGATCCTATCCCAAAAAAACTTCCCATTTCTTTTGGGTAACCTGGATCTCCTGTACAGAACTTGGATGGGATGGAAGCTAGTAGGAGTGTCCGAAATTTGTGAGTTGATGTCAGGACACATGCGAAATGAGTCTGACTCGTGTCTGAATGTCCTGGCGGCACAACGGGCACGTATCCAGCTGTAAGGCACACTCCATGCAAATACCACTATGGAGACATAAAAAACATCCAAAATGTTAAATGTGAATACTTATTTTATAAGCTTTAGGAAGTGCTGATTCTAGATACAAACAAATCCATCCATCTATCCACTTTTGATTTGTATTTGTTTATTTTAATAGAGGTATTCTAAACCATAATTGCCCAATGATTTGTTTAACTAAATAACTGACAAACATTCACATTATTTTTGTGTGGCGCACTGAAATATTACGAATTGTTAGCATTGTATGATTTTCTGGCCTGAATCTTGGCCATGGTTTGTCTGGAATAAACCAGGCTTTAGATATGGAAGCCAGACTGTATGCGATATTTATTTACTGCTTGTAAGTGAAGTATATCATTTATTTAGATTTTGACATTTTTGGTCTAGAAGTAAACCTAAAATATCAGATGTAAATATAACCTAGATAGTTAGAGAATCTAAGGCAGGTTTATTATGGCCAGCGGCCAGATTTTAACACCCTTAACTTAAAGCTGCTCAGTACCTGTGTGCACATGGTCTAAGCTCTGTATCTGCCATTTGGTCACAGCAGAGGGTACAGCAGTTATCTCTGATGCTCACCTGCCTCAAAAGGGCCAGGCGTCTGTGTCTAAAGCAAAGTTAATGAAAAACAGAAAGACAATCTTAATCTTGAAGAAGTAATAACCTGCAATATCAGACTCAAAATGCAAACTGTCCAGAGAGCCAAACATACCTGGGCAGGATTATTTTCTCGTCAGATGCAAGCGATGCAAATTCGTTAAAGGTGCTGAACTTTACTGAAGGAGGGTGCCGGAAAGGCTTGGCGCCAAAATTGAACTCACACTGTTGGTAGGACATAAAACTGGCTGCTGCAAAGAAGCCTGAACTAAAAAAAAGAAACAAACACAAAAGGAATAAACAAACAATTTTGCACACAAGCATTTCTTTGTAAATTTGACTTAGAGGGCATTCTATTCTGACTTTTGCTTTTACAAATGTAACAAAGAAATATGTGCTTACATGGCAGAGGAGAACACCTGTTTTTCAGGAGGAAGTTGGTGTCCATTCAGGTAGAAAATCATCTGTTTTTTGTTGAGGTCTAGTAAAAATCCAATGGCATCACCTGCAGAATACGAGCACTCATGAAAGAATTATCTTCTATGTACTTAAATCTACGTATATTGTAAAAAATAGATTATGTGCAGCCGAGACAATGACATTGACAAACACATTGTGAACTGTTTTACTAAGAAAATGTGCACTGTGACACTAGATGATGTACACTTCTCCAAGAAACATTAACGGGTGAGGTTGTGACATCATGCCAACCTTCTTTCCAGCAGGGGTGAGAGTGAGGTTTACTACGTGCATTGTACCAAATCAGCTGCCTGCAGCCGTCATATGCACACGAGTACTCGTCATCTCCGATCCCGTAGCCTTCCTGTAACACAGCCACACAAACAGACATATTAGACAATAAATTCATTCTCAATTGTAAATCTAAACGATCTTTTGACGTAATGCAAAGGTCAAATCCAGCATTTTAGAAAAAATTTAAATCTCAAGAATATTCACTTGTTAATTTATATTGTTTAGACTACTGTACTTCACCAAGTCCCCCTTCAAATCAAAACGCTGCTGCAAATATGTAAAAAGGCAGAAAAGGTTTCGATCTCATTATACCCATAAGCAGTCATTAAAATGGTTACCAATATAATTTTGAAGTTCTTAAATTTCCATTATCAAACACCATCATATCTTCCAAAAGATAACTCCCTTCCCCACTTTTCCTAGAATTACTCATTTCTTTACCAGTACTTCCATTTCTCTTCTTCTCCTTTCGGCTGCTCCCGTTAGGGGTCACCACAGCAGACTGCTGTTCTCCACACTACCCTGTCCTCTACAGCTGCCTCTTTCACCCCAACTACCTGCATATCTTCCCTCACCACATCCATAAACCTCCTCTTTGGTCTTCCTCTTTTCCTCCTGCAAACACCTCCATCCTCAGCCTTCTTCTACCAATATACTGCATGTCCCTACTCTGCACATGTCCAAACCATCTCAACCTATAGCCTCCCTCACCTTGTCTCCAAAACATCCTACATGCGCCGTCTCTAATAAACTCATTTCTAATCTTGTCCATCCTTGTCACACCCAATGAAAATCTCAGCATCTTCAACTCTGCCACCTCCAGCTCCGCCTCCTGTGTTTTTACAACACCTCTGTTTCTAAACTGTACAACACTGCAAGCGTAAAAGGGAAGGTTTATAGGACTGTAGTGAGACCCGCTCGCTGATCACAAATCACTCCTGCACCCCTTTCTTCATTCTCTAACACACTCTCCATTGCTTTGCACTGTTGGTACTTAAACTCTTCCACCTTCACTACCACTTCTCCTTGCAACCTCACCACCCCGCGGATTTCCCTCTCATTCACACACATGTACTGTCTTACTCCTACAGTCCTTCAATTACCTTCCTAAAATCATCTATTGTTAATAGATTTTATATAAAATTACAAAACTGTAATGTTTCCAAATTACAATGCATAGGTAAATCATGAGATGCAAGATTACAGAAACTAAGTAGGAACATACATGGTTGAGGAACTTGCTATCTTTGGTGGCCCAGCCAATCTGCATGACGCCTGACGTGATGACCGTAACCTCATAGTACCAAATGCCAGAGTCGACACAGAATGTACAGCGCACACTTTCAAATGACGATGCATCACAACGCGCCTAAAAGAAAGGTCAACAGTCGTGAATGTATTTGGATTCCAAGCTGTTTAATTTAATGTATTGTGTGGCTTTTGCTTACCTCCAGTCCACTGGGAGAGATCTTGAGATATTCACTGACGTCGTTGCTGTTAAGCATGGCATTGATGTTGTTCAGGTTTACCTTTTCGTAAGTGAAACGCCGACCCTCTTTTAAAACTACGGCGACAGACAATGGTATTTGGTTATGTTAAGAATCAAACTGCTGCCCGTTCACAGGTCAACTTTTGAAACAGCCTAAATATTATTTTAGGTTTACTGTTAGACCAAAAATGTCCAAATCTAAAAAAAATTATGTTCTTTACTTTTAATACTTTTAGCTTAGATGAAATTTTTGACCAGAAACCAAGTGATTTAAAAAAAGCACTTGCATATACTGTACACACACATATACAGGGCCATTACTAAATGGGGTGAAAGGTAGGCAACTAATATATATA
>JAOTRA010000029.1:13829861-13840213 GCA_026260255.1 Pseudolaguvia tuberculata
GTGTGTGTGTGTGTGTGTGTGTGTGTGTGTGTGTGTGTGTGTGTGTGTGTGTGTGTGTGTGTGTGTGTGTGAGAACAATTTTCATGAATCATTCCTGCGGGCATTGACATTAAACGGGCATGCGCTCGGCAGTTTGGTTTCTTTTCCGTATCCCTGGAGACGCATCCCATCCTCAGTCTCCCTGGCGACCAGTGGCTCCTTTTCTTGCTCTGAATGCTGAGTTAATTTAAGGGCAGATTGCTCGATCTATATAATAACTGCACAAGGCAGCCACTGAGTGGTTTTAAAAAGGCCGTCTATGTAAGGATCAAGTGCCTACCGCCACTTAGGTTTATAACTGTGACTCTCAGGAGACCCAAGCCTACTGATTCCTCTCCATAGAAAACATGGTAAAAGGTTTGGATGAGGACGAGGCCCACTTTCTGGACGAAGTGTCCCGGCAGCAGTGTCTTATAGAGAAACAGAGGAGAGACGAGGAGAAACGGGAGCTTCAGGAATACAGAATATCCTTTAATATTGTTGTACCCTCGCACCACATACAACTTTGAAAGTTCTGCCTATGGTCATTGTTCATTGTTGCAGAAAGGGTAGATACAAAACATTGCCAGGATTTAGGTGGATGAATGTGTTACTGTAGACATTCTTTTAATTAGGTCCGATTAGTTTTAATCTTAATATTGAAAAGTTGGATTTTTAAATTGGTTGGTTTTTGCAAAACTTTAACCTTGTTTAAGCCATGAAATGTCCTTAGTAACAGCGGCACATATAGCCGAAAGTAAAACTTGAGTAAAAGTGTAGATATATACTAAAAAAAATGGCTTCTTAGTTTGTCACCAGTTGGTGCAAGTACAAGTAAATACAAAGTTTTACCTTGTTTTTTTTAATAACTTTATTTCCGGACTGTAAAGCGCACTTAAAATCCTTTTCTCAAATTGTCTCAAAAATTGACTGTGCGCCTTCTATATTAATTCTGGTTGTGCTTAATGACATCAGACCAATTTTATGTGATACCAGGTGCTCCATAATCTGCCCACATGTTTTAGTATGAATAGACTTTTGTGAATAGGCTAAATACAGCCTTTCGCTCGATCACACTTTGCAGACACCCTGCTCTGCTGGCTCGGGGTTCTCTCTCTCTCTCTCAACTCCTGGTTCAGTCCATATGCGCAAAAGTACGGCAACTCAGTCGATGTTGCTTCTAGGTCGGGCACTTCTTTTAAAAAAAAATCTTTACACTACGGCGTAATGTGCGTTCATTGGTATAGCGCCTTATCATCCGGTGCAAGTTGGTTTTCAATAACAAATGTCATTGTTAAGTAATATTCCTAAAAAATTATTGTAATAATAATATAATAATTCATAGGACTGCTCTGTGGGATAGTGGTTAGCACGGTCACATTGTAACATGGGTTTCCTCCAGGTACTCCGGTTTCCTCCTACAGTCTAAAAACATGTACATTAGGTTAATTTGTGATTCTAAATTGCCCATAGGAGTGTGTGTGAGTACTGGCAACCTGACCAGGGTGTACTTCTGCCTTTTGCCCTGTGTGAGCTGGGACGGTTAGATAATGAACGAATAAATAATAAATCATTTGAAAAACGTACAAACAAACCGAAACCATCCAATGTGAGCTGTTGTCTTTACACAGGTGGCAATAAGCAAGAATCAGGATGGATTAAATGCTTATGTATTATTGGGGGGTTATTATAAACAAAATGAAACTCTTTGCTATGTAAAGCCATAAAGGTTCCCCGACGTCCTGCCATCAGTCTGTAGGACTGGCTATGCGAGACTTGATTGTGTGGAGATTAGGAGTAAACCAATGCACAGTGTTGGGAAATGAATTTTGAAGGGTGCAAAAGTGCAATTTAGAATTATAAACAACCAACTCATCAAGTAAGTGGTTATTCTAGGTCTGTGATCGCAGTAGTCAAAAATGTGGGGTGGAGCGTATATAAATTCTGAGCTGCTGTTTTTTTGATTGAAAGAGTGTAATATTAACTGCTGCCACAATCCACAGTTTTACTGGAGATTCAGGCAGAAAATGAAATCCCTTGTAAATGGTTTACAAACACTGCAGAAAAAGAAAAAAAAATCCCCAGTAAAATATAATTAGGTGATCTAGTTGAGAAAGATGTTAAGAATTCATTCCTTTTTGTAAATGGCTCTAGAGCTTTCTAGATTGAGGTGCAAGTATCTCAGCATCAGCTGGTGATAAAAGGAAGTGAAGTATAAATAAACCTGGGTGGACATGCATGATTTAAGCGAACAAAATCGACTAAACGGAAGTCAAACTGGCATTAACTTTACATGTTAATATAAAGTCAAACTTCCATTCACTATTTAATAATATGACTATTTAATGATCTCTTGGCTCAAGGGTCCAATTGTTCATTCATTCCCACTGCCAGTCAGATGTGTGTGCGCCGTGCATGTTGGAGGACGCGTTGTCATGGCAACTGAGCCCTTCAGCAGGCATGTGGTACTGGTGATGTGTAATTGCACAGCGGAGAGCTGTGAACTTCTGTTCCTCAGTGTAATATAACAATATGGCCTAATTTAACCAGCCTTAGCCTCCAGGGGTAGCAGTTTTTCTTAGCCACATTTTCAGGGCATTTTTTTGAGAAGTCTGATCAAGGTGATGAGGATTTAATTTCTATGCTGAGGGGGAAAGTAGACCATGTATTTATGACCATTATTGTGAAATTCAAACGGATATATTGAGGATAAGGGCGGTGCGGTGGCGCAGTGGATAGCACAGGCGCCTCACAACAAGAAGGTCCCAGGTTCGAATCCCGGCCGGGATCTTTCTGTGCGGAGTTTGCATGTTCTCTCTGTTTGCATGTGCTTGCGTGGGTTTCCTCCGGGTGTTCCGGTTTCCTCCCACAATCCAAAAACATGCTGATGAGGTGGATTGGTGATTGTAAATTGTCCATAGGAGTGAATGTGTGTGTGAATGTGTTGCCCTGTGATGGACTGGCGACCCGTCCAGGGTGTAAGCTCTGCCTTTCGCCCTATGTGTGCTGGGATGGGCGCAGCGGACCCCCGTGACCCCGGATTCGGGAATAAGCGGGTAAGAAGATGAATGAATGAATATTGAGGATAGCATTGAGGATACCATGTCCGTCCGTCCCCCCCCCCCCCAAGTCTTCCTCGTTCCAAAAAAACTTTTAAAATGATAGTAAGCTACTCATGAACCTCACAAAGTTATCTTTTCCTGTGTACAGCACAGGAAATGAGCCGTGTGATTTCTCAATGTATTTTGTATGCAAATGCATAATGTTTCATTTAAGCTACTAGTAGCTGCTTATATGTTCTAGTTACAGTATGCTTCCCACTGCTAAGTGTTATTGTTATGACAACCAGCTATGAGAATGCAGACGGGAGACTTGCAGCCATGAAATCACTGTATTTCTGTTATCCTTGTCTGCTTTGTGGTTGCAAAGTGCCTGGTCCAAAGACATGTCCCAAAATGCCTGAAGACAGGAGTATTAGAAAGTATGCCTGGCTATCCCGTGTGCGTGTGGTTTTTTTGAACATCTTATCACAGATTTCCTCTCATTTTCATTCATATAAATCTCCACACTTGTGCAGATGATTTCCAGTAGATGCTGTGCAGAGTGGCTCTTATGGCAGGTTAATCTGGTGATCTCATGCTTGTCCCAAAGGTGTTTAATAGCATTGAGGTCGGGCTTTGTGCTGACCACTCGAGATCATATTCAGCAACTATATCCCACCCTGTTTAATAGAGCTCAGAGGCTTTATTGGAACTGTATTAAGAGTATATTTTTATGCGACAGTAAATAAAAATCACTTTGTGATGCAGTTACAGTGTGCTGGGTCTTAGTGGTCAAGGTGTTGGACTAACACAAAAGACCAGGGTTTTATTCCCAGCACCACCAAACAACCATTGTGGGCCCCTGAGCAAGGCCCTTAACCCATAATTGCTCCGTTATAAGTCGCTCAGCATAAGCTGGACATACCATACTGGCCATACTGTCATCTTGATCACCAAAACATTTGTATGGCAAGAAGATAGTAGATTTGGAAAGTAAAAGCTGAGAAGAGGAAAACTAAGGAACATGAGAAAACGCACACCACCAACAAATCAGAAAAGAAAAGAAATGTGAAACGCACAATGACAGCCAAAACCATAAAAATAATTCAGAGAAAACAACGACAATTCAGACAAGCCAGAAATGGTAGGGATAGTTTGCAAATGTCATTTTTACCTGTGATTGGCTGGGAAATTGTGTTCTGTTCACTTTAGATCGACAAAAATGACCAACATTTATGTTATGCACAGTCAGTGAATCTGCGAACACATGCTAGCTGCCTGGATGTCTGTTATCTGGGTTAGGCTTTATTCGATCTTTCCGGTCTTCTAATGTCTTTATCTGTGCCAGATTTTACTGGAACTCTTACGAGAAATTTGCCACTACGGCTCGCCTTATATAAAGACGTACAAAACAGTTTATCTTATTAATTTTTTTTTATTTTTTTTTTTATTTTTTTTTATAAATATTAGCAAAAGAATCATCTGAAGGCATGTTTTATTGAAACATTCAGTGATCCTGGGGTTATTTGATTGAAGAGTTTGGACCCATTGATACTGTATATATGAAACAGTTCATACATAAAGCGGTATGAGTTTCCCTGTTTAAATACTGGTCCAGTGTCTACCTGTAGCTCTCCTTAACTTCCAAGCCTCACAGTGCTTTAAAGAAACTGGCCTCCAATGAGGGTCAGAAGAAGGAGCAAGAGAAAAAGACGACACCCAAACCACCGGAACAGAAGACCAGCCATCTGTCTCAGGCCCACCTGTTGGCTGGAGCAGTGAAACGGCGCAGGTGAGAAGAGAGGATTTATGGGAAAGGAGATAAGAACCAACACCGCTGACAAGATTGTAGAATTGTTTTTCTTTCTTTTCTTTTTTTAAGATTGTGAGAACTTGCGTAAAATTGCTTGTCACTTAAGCTTGGTCAGATTATTACTTCCTTCTGTTTGCACCACTTTACATCCCAGCTGCAGTATCACACAGCTGAGTAAGAAATTAAAACAGATGAAACAACTTGTTGACCAGTGTGTTGTATTTTCCCTGCCTGCAGCTCTTCTCAGTCATCAGAGAGCAGTAAGAAGCAGAAAGTGGAGGAAACAACGAGCAAGTCCGCAACAGCAACTGGAAACAGCAGTCAGACAGGTGGGTTATGGGCTGGACTTAAAGTTAATCTTGTATTAAATGAGAGAACTAGGACTAAACCTTTATGATTTATGATATGATTTGCCCGACATCGTGGTCTATAATGTACGTTCTTACTTTGTTCTGACATTATTCACGAACACTAAAAGGCGCAAATAAAGTTCCAGAGGAGCGGCGCCACGGTGTAGTGGATAGCACGGTCGCCTCACAACAAGAAGGTCCTGGGTTCGATTCCCAGGCCAAGGTTTCCGGCTGGTAGTTAGAAATTTCCATTCCCAAGGGGCCATGCACTTTTAGCAGACCCTATCAATTTAGGAGCCCAATCTCGTTCAGTCAGACGGCCCAACACTGCTAATGGAGTCCTAACCCGTTAATACAATACAGTATATAACAGTATAATTAAAGTCCATATTATACATTAAAATAATTTAAAGATGTACTGTTGCCTTGTTGACTGGCAGAGACCTTTCTATGTGCAGTTTACATGTTTTTCGTGCTTGTGTGGGTTTACTTTGAATACTGCAGTTTCCTCCCACAGACCAACAACATGTACATTAGGTGGATTGGTGATTTTATAAATTGCCCATTGGAGTGTGTGAGAGTTTGAGTGGCCATGTGATAGTCTGGCAACCTGTCAAGGATGTACCCCTCCTGTACCCTTCACCTTTCAGAGAGCTCAGACTTCAGCAGAATTAGAGAATAATTTTATCCTCTATTAATACTTATTAAATGTATTTAAGCAGTCGTCCCACTGGAATATTGTCCACTACTATCCTTATGTTATCATATGCATTTGTGCGTTTGCATGTGTGTAAATATGGTTGTGACATTGACTCCGACTACAGCCGGAGACTAATTTTTTTTCAGTTAAAATTTTTTTTCGGAATTCCACCTTTTCCATCCTTTTTCCACCCAAGACTAACTAAAATTTTTATTTTACTTGTTGAAATAACTTTTTTCATATAATAAATAACAGTATATTCATCATAAAATGCATATTTTTATATAGAAATAGTAAAAGGGAACTTCACTTAAGTACTCTCGCGCGCAGACACACACACACACTTTAGCATTAGATTTCTTTCATGTGGCCCAATTCTCCAATTCGCAATGTTATACTTTAGTATGTGCTGTAATCTTATTTAATTAACAGTTTTTCAGAAACTCTTACTTTCTCTTTGTTTCTTAATTGAGAACTTTTTCTTCACCTGCTTATACTGCTGTTCTATTTAAAGAAGCAAACAGTGATAATAGTAATTAATATATTTATTTTTCTCTTCATCTTTTAGATGTGTGAAGTATTTAAAGGTCATTGGGCGATAGCATGAAGAGTTTAAACAAATTATTCTGTATTCAGAACAGGAAACAGGGGGGCAGAAACCGGTTCCCAGGGCAGAAAGGACACAAGGGGGCATGCTTCACCGACCTTCTGCAGCCATGTGTGTGGGCATCCTGCCAGGGCTTGGGGCTTACTCTGGCAGCAGCGACTCCGAGTCCAGCAGTGACAGTGAAGGTAGCGTGGAAGGAACCACCTCTTCCATAAAGAGCCACAGACTGTTCAGATAGACACACTGACCACCAGCCACACGGTCATCCACTTTTATTTCTCCTGTATTACCTCCTGACTCTTTCCTTGTATTTGCCCTTTAGATGGTTGGCTATTATGACAGTATAACCTCCGTAATTTGTCCTGTCTCATTTCTGAAATTCTAGATATTTAAGTACTTTGACTTAATACTAATTAAAGGCTGCTTTAACCGTAATCACCATTGTGGTCATTAACGTGTATTGAAATATGACCCCTCCCCCATCATTCCTATATTGCATCCCATACAGTTTAAATCCCTGCACCTAAACCTGGCGACGTCTCCATGGCTTCAATCGTGCTGCCGACCAGGGGACCTTGGCCGGCGTCTGTGGAACCAAGAGAATGGTGTTTCATGTCATTCAATCGGGCAGCATCACATGTGAGGTGACGACAATTATGAGCAGTGCTTGGTGTTTCAGAACGTCTTGGATTTTTGTTTTTTTTTTAAAGCTGCAACATTGTCAATGCTGGAAAATTGTATGAAATGTTTCCTTTAAAAATGCGAATGTGTGTAAAATGCTGGAAGGGACTATTAAAGCCAAAAAAAATAAAAAAATAAAAAGTTTTGTTGTGTGTTTTTTTGTTGTTACATTCAACCAAATGAAACCTCGAACTTGTTTCACATGTAACAACACCTCAAGTGAAATTTATTGACCTGAGTACTGTAACAAAAACAAACTGTAAAAAAAGCCAAATAAACATCACCATGACCTGTACTGTACAACTGACAATTACAAAGCACTACAGAAAAGATTACAGAGATAAAAGACAATATCTATTTAAAATAGAGGTGGGCGATACGACCAAAATTCCATTACACTTTCATTTTTTCTCTCGGTATATAATATATATATATATTAGTATTAACTGAGACTGAGCTATTCTGGAAATCAACAACAATAATAATATTATTGCTATTGAGAATAATCATCTTTTTTTTGGGGGGGGGGGGGGAGACAGGGAGCAGGGGTTGGGACCAGAAGGGAACCAAGCCAGAATCAAACCTGGCCACTATCTTATTTTCATAATTTTCCCTTGATAAATATACTTAAGGACCTTATTTACATGATTTCTACGGTCATACCGCCCTGATCTATTTTAAAACACATAACTATACTGTACATTCAATAGTTGTCAAATCCTTTAAGAATATTTAGCAGGGGTTCCTCGTCTTTAGTTCTCAGTGGCTTTGAAATGTAATCATTTATCCACCACATCCTGTCTGGTCATGAGCTGCTGCTGGAGTTGAGATTCCTTCCATTAGATGTTAGTGTCTGACACACAAACACGCACCCACAACTCATCTTACATGGCATCTTGTTTTAAAACTTGGCACATGTAAAATCAATAAATAAAAACATTTATTTATTTATTAAAAACAATTATTTATAGAAAGGCATGCGCTTTGTCCTTCAGAACGGTCAATTGGTTGTTGTTGTAAACAGTAAGTAGATTTTGGCAACATGCAGTGTAAACTCGGATTGTTGATCTTTCACTCCGGCATGGAATTTCTAGGCGCCAGATTCCTTTGTTTGAAATACTGAGTAACCTGTTGTGGCAGCTCAGCCAATACCGATTTGGCTAAAGTTTCCTTCGGAGCCTGTGAGAAAAGCAAACACAAACACACATGGCAGTC
This sequence comes from Pseudolaguvia tuberculata, assembly GCA_026260255.1. Taxonomy (NCBI): domain Eukaryota; kingdom Metazoa; phylum Chordata; class Actinopteri; order Siluriformes; family Sisoridae; genus Pseudolaguvia; species Pseudolaguvia tuberculata. The sequence continues at coordinate 13,838,287 of JAOTRA010000029.1, forward strand.
AGCTGACACCAGACCAGAAACAAGAAGAACTCATTAGGTTCCTGAATTCACTGAGTAGCTAATAAAGTGGCCGAATGCACTCAGGACTCCAAACGAATTTGAATCTGTGTAAGAAGGATGTCGCAGGGAGCATTGGATGCCCACACTCTCTTGCACTGGTGAGGAAATCACATGGTTTGCAAAACACCCACTCCTACTCCCACACAAAAACCTAAAGTCGATCCAGAGTACCAAACCACCACAGGCAGCTGTGTACCATCACATTGCTGATTAAATGACTAAGGCAACACCTTTAGGTCAAATAACAGGTTGGAATATTTACAGAGATCCACTGTTGCACAGCAACCTGTAACCTGTCTCTGGAACATTCCGGCTCTGTGTACAAAAGCGCTGTGCAAAAATATGGACTTCCATAACAGTAGAATGGATCGAGGAGTTGGTAATGTTTAAGTGAGAGTTAAAGAGGACAGGTACTCACATTGCGGAAGTCTCTGAATGGCACAAACTGAACAATGTCTCTGACAGCCTCTTCTCCAGTGTGGGAACGTAATGCGCTGCTGTCGCCATCTAGAAACTCCATTGCTGCAAAGTCTGCATTGCCCACTCCGATGATAATGATGGACATGGGCAGTTTGGCAGCTTGGACGATGGCATGGCGAGTCTCGTCCATGTCACTGATCACACCGTCGGTAATAATCAGCAATGTGAAGTACTGCTGTAGGTTATAGAAAAAAAATAGTAATAATTTACAGTGGCCACACAGTAACTACTGGCACAATCACACACACTCTGGAATACCAGAATGACCCGGGTTTGATTCCCAGCACCACCAAGCCACCACTGTGGGTCCCTGAGCAAGATCCGTAACCCTCAATTGCTCAGTTGTAAGTCGCTTTGGATAAGGGCGCCTGCCAAATGCTTAACTGTAACTCCAAGGCACACACACTTTATTTACAGTAAGGACAACTTTTAAAGATGGGAAAGTGGTAGCTCCGTGGTTATAATGTTATGACTGCTAAACATGTTTTAAATTCATGACCAATCTAGGCACCATTGCTGGAACCTGAGCAAGGCTTTTAACCCTTAAATGGTGAGATACATTTAAATTGCTCTGGTTAGGAGCATCTGTCAAATACCAAAAATACATTATATTGACAAACGTTTCTGGTCACCTGACCATCAGGTCCTGTTGTTCCTCTCTAAACTATTGCTATAAAACCCTGAGCACAAAAGCCCTGAACTCCATCATCACATACTGGCTTTTTATTAGAGTGAAAAATCTACCAGTGTTTGGCATTCTGATCTTACCACCACCTTTGGGATGGACTGGAATGTCGACTGACCCATCCCAGAGCTCCTTACCTGACATTAGTGACTGATCTCACTAATACTGTTGGTGCTGAATGAAGAGATATCTCATATTCAAGCACAACATTGAACTGGATAGACTTACTAGAAGACTGGAGCTTCATCCAATAGCAAAAATTGTAATAAATCTGAAATAAGATAATGTCAAGTGTTTGTGATGCTCAGGTGTCCATAAACGTTTGACTGCCACTTATGGAAGAAACTAGCGCAACCATACATAAATAAATATGTGGGTTTTCTCTGGTTATATTTAACATGATTAAATATAATATTTTTATTTAATAGAAACTATAAAAGCATAGCTGTAAATATATACATTCATTTATTCATCATCTTACCCACTTATTCCCTAAGGTCATAAGGTACAACCTAGACAGTTCGCCAAACCATCGCAGGGCACACACAGATGATGAACGAACAACCACCCACCCACCCACCCACCCACCCACTCACTCACCCACCCACCCACCCACTCACTCACCCACTCACTCACTCACTCACTCACTCACTCACTCACTCACTCACACACTCACTCACTCACTCACTCACTCACTCACTC
>JAOTRA010000029.1:13849438-13867636 GCA_026260255.1 Pseudolaguvia tuberculata
AGATGTTCATAGCATCACACAGACTTTAATGATTTTTCTATATTCCTTGAATACCCTGCCTATAAATAGCCCTGAAAGAATTACCAGATGTTTCTGCTACCTGACAATCAGACGCTGTTGTCTAACAAGTTTTCTTTTCTGTGCTAAACTTTAGGGAATATTCTGGTTTCCTAACAACATGCCAGACAGTTGTTTATAACAGACCTGCTGTTTTTGATTAAATTATTGAGTCTTTCTCAGGGTTACTTCAGAATCATTTTCTAACACATTTTTTGTCTCCACAATACCATACTATTATTCAGGGTTTACTACAGCAAACAGTAAATTGTCTTTCACGCTTATTCCCTAAATCAGGTTCACCAGTCTATCTCAGAGCAACACATTCACCATTCACACACACATTCACTCCTATGGACAATTTACAATCACCAATCCACCTAATCTGCATGTTTTTGGACTGTGGGAGGAAACCGTAGTACCCAGAGAAAACCCACACAAGCGCGGGGAGAACATGCAAACTCCGCACAGAAAGCTCCCCGGCCCAGGAATCGAACCCGGGACCTTCTTGTTGTGAGACGACCGTGCTAATCCCTATGCCACCGCGCTGCATCTTACTACATTTTACTGTATTATATTTAGTATTTATTTTATAGTACTATTCAAACTTTTACACTCGCTTTTATGTATATAACACTTCAGTTAACGCTGAGTTTAGTTTAACACGTATCGCGTCCCCAACTTAGCAAGGCAGAAGCAAACAGTGACAAGGAACCAAAACTCTATCGGTGACAAAATAGACAAAAGTCCAATACTGCAATACTATACTAAATGTAGTGAACTGACCAATATTATTTAACTTATTAAAATGATTAAGTGTTGCTATATGAGACTTGTAAATGCGAAACATTTTTCTCAGTGTGGCCGGTGCAGCGGACCCCCATGACCCAGAATTAGGGAATAAGCAAATAAGCAAAAAAATGTATGAAAGAATGGTCTCAGTGTGAAAAATCCTATTCCGATTTAAAACGGACAGCAATGTCAGATCATTGATTCATCTAAAGTGAAACACTGCAGGGAATATCTGTAACAAAAATGAGAAATAAAATGCATGGTTTGTTAACATGTTTAGTTTTACTCATCATTTTAGTTAGTTTGCATTTTTACGCCTGTTTGTTCTGATCGGTGTAAAGGTTCCCACACATACAGAATAATCGAGTTGTAGAACATTTGCTAAAATAAACAATGTTTTTGTTTGTTACTATATAAACAAATGTAGTAGAATTACTACAATAAATTAGCACATGGGCGGCATGGTGGCGTAGTGGAAAGCACAGTCGCCTCACAACAAAAAGGCCCCGGGTTCGAATCCCGGGCCGGGATCTTTCTGTGTGGAGTTTGCATGTTCTCCCTGCGTGGGTTTACTCCGGGTGCTCCGGTTTCCTCCCACAGTCCAAAGACATGCAGGTTAGGTGGATTGGTGATTGTAAATTGTCCATAGGAGTGAATGTGTGTGTGAATGGTTGTTTGTCTATGTGTTGCCCTGAGATGTACTGGCGACCCGTCCAGGGTATACCCCCGCCTCTCGCCCTATGTGACCCCGGATTCGGGAATAAGCGGGTAAGAAGATGAATGAATGAATGAATAAATTAGCACATCATTGGGATTTTAAAGAAAAACACTACATGCGCTACAATAAAGTGGTGGTTAAGGTGTTGGACTTATAACAGAAAAACCGGGGCTCGATTCCCAGCACCACTATGGGCCCCTGACCAAGGCTCTTAACCCCCAACTGCTGTAAATGTAAAGTTTTTTAATATGTTACAAAATAGAATAAATATGTATATATTTATACCTAAACAGACAATGATTTCAAAATCAAACTAACAAACAAACAAAATAACCAGACACACAAAGGACAAATTTCTAAATGTAAATCACTGTAACATTAAACGCTATCTTAAGCAAAGATTAACCATTTATTCACTTAACACTTAACACTGATAATCCTAAATTTTATTAACCTGTTATTTCCTTTAACCTATCAGTCCCATTAATTTATTCCTTTAACCCTACATTTTCTAAATGTATACCTTTAAAGCGATGTAGGGAATAAAAGGTTAAGCAAAGAGACGCCCATTGACACCTGAAGCCTTGTGTATACTACAGTATAGTTTTACCAGTCTCCTCTGTGTCTCGACACATTGAGTTTGAGCCTGCAACAGCAAGCCGGGTTTGACCAGTGAAAAACGAAAGGTCTAGCTGGATCAACAGAGCCACATTGTTTTCATCAGGCTCGGCTCCACTCTCAAAGTTTGGTTACACATTTCTACACATGTCACAGTCACCCAGCTCCCTTCCCACTTTTCATAGACCCACTTGGCAGCTCTTGGACTAACACAAAGAGAAGCACTGTTCCACCAGCCGAGGCGTGTGGAAACAGTTTCTGAAGGGATTTACAGAAGGTGGGCGTGAAGCCTTTGGCTGTTTCTGCTCATGGTCTGAAAATGGCAGGGATTCTTAAGCCAAGATAAGATACAGTACGTAATAGGATCCCATGAATGTGATTAAGCTTTAACTGCTGAATAACATTCCATTATTTGATTCACACAAATATTTTCACTTGCTACTGTATGCGACTTCTTTTTATGCAAGATCATGTGTTACTGCTTATAATAAAGTTTACACAGTCATGCTAACATGCAGTTTATTAAGACTTTTAAGCTAACATAAAAATGTCTACTTCTCTTTAAGATTAGTTTCATTTTACCTAGCTGGTCAAAATGAAGGGTAGTAATAAGGTAGGCAGCCATATGCAGAATGTTGCTCTTACCGCTGCCGTGTCTTGCTGCAGAGCCTGTGAGGCAAAACGTGCCACATGGTTGATGATGGGGGCAAAGTTGGTTGGACCATAGAAGCGAATATGAGGTAAACAGGTTGAATATGCCTGAACGATACCCTCAACACCTGCACACAGCACAAACAATTTGTACATCTACATGAACCAGTTTCGTGTTCTGATCAGGTTGATAATCAATACTTTACATTAAAAGTAACAGATCGGTTCACCTGCACAAAATGGATTGGTAGGGTCAAAGTTGATAGCAAATTCATGAGATACCTGTAACAGTAAGAGAAACACCAATACATTTATACTAGCATAAATGTTTTAAGCATTTTTAATAGCCAGTGTTAATGATCTGGATTGATCACGATTAAAACACTCAGATTTCCGATGTTGGCTAATTGACTTCCAACATACTTCAATTTTGACATTATGGAATGATTTTCCTTTTCATATTGTCTAGAAAAACAAACACAATCCTCTATTTCACTCTTCACTATCTTCCTCTCGCTTGTCTTTTTCATCACTTCACTGCCATGGCAACCCAGATGGGATGACAGTTGCATAATCGCTAGGATACGCATTTATAACACATTTTGTTCATCGCTTCATTTCTGCTGTTTGTAAATTCACATAAATATTTCCCAAGCTTGTCTGCCATTCAATTTGTCTCTTGCTTACCTTGGTTCTAATTCCAAAACATTCAAATCAACTCTCACATGTGTAAACACACACAAACACAGGTACCCACACACACACAAACACTGCCGCACCTTCCAGTCAGGCGGCAGCTGAGCACCAAATCCGAGAGCAGGAAACATTTTGTGTCTGTTCGTGTAAAAAAAAAAAAAAAAAAAAAAAAAAAAAAAGACAGTCACCATGTGTTTATTAACCTCAACATTGTCTATCTATTAAACAATAAATTGGCAATTCTTCCAAAAACTTGGATGGGCTTAGTGTAGAACAGACACTTACGAGTCATAGTCCTGTATGATCTGTCCTACAGCCCAGATGGCAGAGAGATACTCGTTGCTGCCCATCGGATTGATGTAGTGTAATGAGGACGGCTCCCTGGGGTTCCCATTTGAAGCCGTGAAGTCAATGCCAACCTAGTTGTACACACACACAAAACATACAAATATTTATTAAATACTTCACATTAGCTGGAATCATGACATTCATTCATAAAAATAACTGAAATGAGATGTATTACAAGCACACGTGGATGTCAACCTGCATTACAATTGCATATTAGACTCATATCAAGCAACCATTTACAAGCAGTCTTACATTACCACTCACACAAACACACACACATGACAAGACTATGTGAGCCTCCTTCAGTTGGTGCTGTATCAGATCATTTTAGCCAAAGGCAACATTTTCTTTGGTAAAAAGGTTTACAAGTAAATGCTACCCAAGCTGAGGTCTGACAGCATTCTCCTGATGCAGTGCTTATCAGCTCACTGTGAGCGGAGTGCAAACCTGATCTGGCACGATCCACACTACACTCCTACTTACAGTAGCAACATCAGCACCAACAGAGGACCTACTGCTAAACTGACATGAGAAGTGAAGAGGATACTAATGTAGGAACAAATGTATCATCAAACAAAGAGACAATGAATAATGAGATAGATAGATAGATAGATAGATAGACAGACAGACAGACAGACAGACAGACAGACAGACAGACAGATAGACAGATAGACAGATAGACAGATAGATAGATAGATAGATAGATAGATAGATAGATAGATAGATGAATACCAGTTTGGACACTGACAGTTGTGCAAAGAGGCAGAAGATCTATAGAAAAAAAGAGATATTGGGATCAATGGTTATAATGAGGATGTAATTTTATCTGCTAGCCCAAGGGTGAACAGGTCATGCTTGGACTGTGTTGTCTATGACACTTTCCTCTCACTGTATGTAATGTGTTTTAGCTTTAAGGCTTTTTTAATGTTTTGTGTATATGACTATGGTATATATTTGTATATAGGTAATGGTGCCATAGACTGATATTACTATATATGTGAAGGTTATGGTAGATGTTTGCTAAAACCGATTTAAAGCTCAAAATTCAAAAATGAGGGGTGGCGCGGTGGCGTAGTTGGTAGCACGGTCGTCTCACAACAAGAAGGTCAGAGGGATCTTTCTGTGCAGAGTTTGCATGTTCTCCCCGCACTTGTGTGGGTTTCCTCTGGGTACTCCGGTTTCCTCCCACAGCCCAAAAACATTCAGATTAGGTTAATTGGTGATTCTAAATTGTCCATAGGAGTGAATGTGTGTTTGAATAGGTGTTTGTCTATGTGGTTGCAATGATATGGACTGGCAACCCGCCCAGGACTCCTGCCTCTCGCCCCATGTGAGCTAAGCAAAGCGTCAGAAGACCCCTGTGACCCCGAATTAGGGAATAAGTGGGTAAGAAGATGAATGAATGAATGAATGAATTAATTAATTAATTAATTAAAAAATAATGTAATGCAAAAGGGAATTTTTTTCCGGAAAGGCAGGAATGTTGAATGTTGAAATAGTTCACACCATTTTTTCCACTATTATTTAGTAATGAAAACCTGTATTACAAACCAATATTTTTCTGACTTGAATCAAAGTTCATCAGGCAAATAAAAAAATCTCTTAATTCACAACAAATTGTTACTCTTGCTTATGGTGATTTTTGAATAAATGCATGAATAAATTCTGACATAGCAAATATTAAATCTGCGTATCTGCTGATGGCACATTTCTAGTTCCTTCATAACAACAGAGCTGATAGTAGCACTGCTTGGACAATTATTACTTCCACAATGGTTACACGTTGAAATCCTGACTCCTTTCATGGCTACTTCCAATGAATTCTGACATGGGAACCATTAAACCCATGTGACTAATCATCCGTTTCTTTCCTCTTATGCTTTCCATGTTTTATTTACTGTTAGTTACTAGGTTACCAGTACCACCGAAACAACAGTACCACTTGAGCAACAAAGAATCTAATGCACTTTTTTTTTCACCTTTGAAAAGATTCATTTCATGTTAGGATGCAAAACTGATTATAGACATATTTGTGCTAAATATCATCACTTGGCTATGTCCAAATCCCAGTCAATTTTCTCATTATATCATTAGCAACATCTGTTTAACTGTAAATGTGGATTTTTTTTTATTGTTAATCATTTTAAACATACATATTAAAATAATCCGGTTCACTTGTATTTCAATGCTTTTCAGCTAACTCCTTACAGACCATTAAGCACTACATATCTTTTTTTTTCTTTTCACCTATTCTGCCCCAAATGCCCACGTATTTAGATGTTCTGCTCCGACTCCCACAATCTGGTTGGTTACTGCTGACCCTGTGATCTTTGCTTTTCCAGTGCTGCTAAAAGTGCACATACCAACGTAAAAGCAAATGGAACATGCTTCCACTGTTGGAGACCAAATACCCTTGATTACACTATCCATTTGTTCTCTGCAGGACTTACAGCCCATTATAAGACTAAATATTTTCTCGTTTATTTCTTAACGTTTATTCCATCTCTTTGAGACTTCTGCTCCTCCCATTGTCCCATTCTGTCATTTCATTTCATTTCTATTTATAGTTGTATTTCTCCTTCATTTCCTTTTCTTTTCTTCTTTTTCTTTTCCTCTCCTCTTGCATATACTTCCTTTCTTCTCTAAAAACTACAATTTCATTCATTAATTAATTCATTCATTCATCTTCTTACCCGCTTATTCCCTAATTCTGCGTTACGGGGATCTGCTGGAGCCTATTGCAGAGGACATAGGACGAGAGGCGAAGGTACACCCTGAACCTTCTCAGGGCCACACATTTGTAATTTATTTATCGCAAATACAATTTTACTGGTCACTGAAAAATCATATGTCAAAGCAAAACAGCCCTAAAAATCTTAGCCAAGAATCATTAGCAGAATATCGATCCAACTGTAGCATACTGGAGATTTTAAAGGTTACATGTGATGAAGGTACAGCAACGCAGCCTCTATTACATTTTGCTTTTAGCCGTTAGAATATCTTTCCTGCCTGAACCTTTTTAGTGCCATCGCTATAGCAACCTGTGCCATTCACTTACATTCTGTGTCATTTGACTCATCTACATAAAGGACAATAAGCAGAGACTCTTCACGAAGACTGTAGCGAAAAGAAACAACACAATCCTTTCTTTTGGAGTTAATCATGTTCCTTCATTTAAATTTTTTTTTTAAAGAAATAAATTTATATGCTACGTTGCAACAGAATTAACAATTGACATTTTCTATAAATACAACAAGCATTTACAGTATTTTAGATTAGTCTATAGTGTATAGTGGGCAGCATGGTTGGCGAGTCAAAAATTGTCCACAAGAGTGAAAGTGTGTGTGTGTGAGTGGTTGTTTGTTAATGTGGCCCTCCGATGGACTGGCAGGGTGTACCCTTACCTTTCGCCCTATAGCAGACTCAGTGACCACAACTTGGGGAATAAGCAGATAAGAAGATGAATGAATGAATGAATGAATGAATGAATGAATGAATGAATGAATGAATGAATGAATGAGTATAGTGTATAGCATATGGGTATAGTATATTGGGTGGTTTTCCAATCACATGCACGTTTGACAAAAAAAATCTACCTCTGTGAAACAAGAGAGGCTGTAATAAATATAAAACAACTGTAAAGATTTTAATCTGGAAAATGTTTAGTTTTTTTTTTCCATGTCCACACTGCAGTATAGTTCATACAATTTTGCTAATATTGCAGCTAATTGGCAGCAACCAAGGTCTAATATGTAAGCAGGGTTGGCTTGGTGGTTAAGGTCTGGGGTTCAATTCCCTGCTCCACCCAGCAACCACTGTGGCCCCTTGAGCACGACCCTAAAGTCGATCTGGATAAAAGCGTCTGTCAAATGCTGCAAAAATGTCCAATCTAATAGTTTTCACTCGGATCGTCTTAATAGGCTTAAATTAAACAGGAATATGCATTTATATTATGAATTATTTCATTATTAGTTCAAAAGACAGAATGACTACGATGTATGTTAATAACACGCAATAAATACTGACAAAGAAAATATGCTATATACCTTATATTTCTAAGATAGTGTGATTTAATCCAAACATAGTCGGTTTCCATAGACTTTATCATTAATAAAATGCCATAATAAAAACCTTTTTTATTGTTGCGATAAGGACTCAAAAGTGTGGGACTCACAGTGAACATAAGCTGACAGCCACCCAGGATGTAATCCAAGAATGAGTAATCCCTCGTTATCTAAGGAGTGTTAAACAAACACACGGTCAGTCACACGCTTTGCCATAAATGCATTGCATCCTTGTGTGTAAAGCAAGAACAAACAAATAAAAATGTCTTCATGGTGTTGTAGCCCTGGATGTGTGCACATGTGTCTGGGTCATACAAGCTGAACTGTTGATTACTAAAAATGATCAAATCTTTCTACCACTTGGCTGCATTATGATTGATGGTACAAGAGTAACAGGTGCCTTGTGCTGATATTAATACTATGTGTTATTAACTGAAGGAGATACCATTACATTCTGCCTTACAGCTCCCAATAAAAAAAAAAACATTGTAAGGGGTGTCATTTGTTTAACGTTTAAATTAAATTCTTTACCTTGCAAGACTTTAAAATAATGATTCCAGAGTTCTTGTAGTTCTTTTTCTTCTTCTGTTTTTTAGGATTGATGCATTCAAACTCCACCTGCAATAGTGGAAACAAGAGTTAAGCACATTGCATACAGATTTAATCTATAAAATTCTGTGAAATATTTCATGCAGACACATTTACATGGCGGTAAACATTCCCAAACATTGTAAAAGAGGTTTTAGCACAGGTAATAATATTGTCCTGTGTTTATTTTAATAAATGGTCTTAGTTGTTGTCTTCTTAGTTTTTTTTTTAATAGACCACAATTAATGACAATTAGTCACTGTTGGGTTATACTTTTATAGTAACGTTAACAAAAGTTGAAATATATTGTTATCATTCAGGGATGATAAGAATACATCGCTTTACTCATGAAGATAAACTTAACAACACATGAGCTTTCTTATGTTCATGTAATTAAATAAAGTTGAGACATTCAGTCATATGAGGTATGAGGTTCAAGAGTTTTATAATATCATTTGTCATTGGGCTACATTTATGTAAGGAATGAATTTCTATAATAATAATCTTAATCTAATAAAGGAAAAAAACACTGAGAAAACCCCCCACATGAGTCATAATAGTACAGTGTTGAAATTAGTAACATCTATGGTAACTTTCTATGCATGTTTTATTCGGGTATTCTGGTTTCTTCCCACAGTGCAAAAATATGTAAATTAGGTTGATTGCTGATTCCCCCTTAGGGGTGAATATGTGAGAGTTTGGGGTTGTTCGTCTATGTCTGGCCCTGAGATATTCCATTTGAGACTTTAATTAGAGTCTCATTAAAGTCCCAGTGTAAAGTCTTACTACTGAAAAAATAATCCATTAATATTAACTTTATAGCTATTTTTACATGGTTTCATTACTGTATAATGATGATAGAATGTGAAACCCGGTGGAAGCTCTAAAATTGGGTGGTGGTAAAGATGAACACAGGGCTTTTTTATTTTTATTTTACCATTGTGGAAAAATCTATTCCAAAATTCGAGTTTGTAGTAAACAAGGCAGCAGATAAACAAGAGTGATTTACATTGTCTAAAAAAACTTAACTTTTTCTCTTGTTCTCTCTCTCTCTCTCTCTCTCTCTCTCTGCCTGTCTCGTTCTTTCTTTCCTATTCTTTCCTATCTCTCCCTCTCTCCCACTTAGTCTGTCACACTTTCCACATATGAGTGCATCTCTGCTCAGTCGCTCTTTCTTTCAGCTTCATTATACCAGATAATGAAGCACAGCCACTGTTCGTTCACACAATGCGCAGAGGAATGAGTGCAATAAACCCAAGAGAAATGATATTACCATATCTGTGCATGTGCATTACCAAAGCAGTGACTCTGGTAGGAGGGGAAATGAATTGGTGCTAGAAGCATTAACAGGATGTCTGCAGGTATCCTCATGTTCAAGCAAATACTGTACCTTTATAGACCTTTTAATTGATCAACCAATATGTCAAATCTAAACAATAAAATACAGTTTATGATAAAAAAAATTTTTAAAGAGAAGAAGAATTAAGGTTTAGCAGAATAATAAGAAAAATGTAATGTTTATTTTCCAACCATATTAGATTTACATTTACATTCTTCAACATTTCCTATGCAGGCAGCTCGGTGGGTTAGTGGTTAGCACTGTTGCCTATGTTCTCTATGTGCTTGTGTGGGTTTACTCTAAATACTCTAATTTCCTACCACAGTCCAAAAACATTGTGCATTACATGTACGTTAGGTTGATGGTGATTCTAAGTGAGTGCCCATATGAGTGAGTGTGAGTGTGTGGCCCAGTGATTGACAAGAAAGCTGTAAGGGATGCACCCATCCTGGTTTTCAGATAGGCTCCAGCAGACCTTCGTGACCCCAAAGCATATAGATGATGAAACAAATCACTATTAAGTAAGTGAGGGGTAGTTAGGACCTATGCCTTTTGGGGGCCACAGAAACTGGAATAGGTGAGTTACAATGAAAGGAATAAATAAGGAGAGGATGGGAACTGGTGTCTTAGTGTTCAAGGTGTTGGACTGATACCAGAAAGGCCAAGGTTCACTTCAAGGGAAGAGAATTATAAATAAGTGTAGCTGAATGGATGTGAAGAGATGGAGATTGGAGAGAAAAAGAAAATAGTGTGATATAGAACAGCTAGTTATATAAAGGAAAGTGACTGGTTAGGCTGGTTACCTAATTGAACTAATAAATTCCCAGTTTTGTTTATTAAAAGGCAGTATTATCATAATTATCTTCCCTAATTAAGAAACATTAGCCTACATTTAGCATGTTTTATATATATATCCCAGCAGTTGTTGTAATTCTCTTCTATCTGTCCCACATGATATGCTTAAAATAATGCTGTATTACATGTTATTTTTAAAGAACTAAACGAAAACTACTTTTAAACAAAATATAATTTATAATGTATTACTAAAAGGCTTCTTTTGTAAGGTTTTCCATTTGTAGTGCTTAGTGTAGGAAGATCCATTGTTTTGTGTGTCATGCTTTAAACTCACCTCTACTCCGTTCTGTGCTTCACTTATCTTGGTTACTGTGGTGAGAAATTCTCCAATAAAGTCATGGCCTCCATCATTGTCATAGTCATAACATATCACCTGAAAAAATAAACAAGTCTTTGACGTACCAACACTTATTTACGGGTAAGTACCATATCATCACACTTTAAAGAAACAGAAACAAAACCGTACAGCAACGCTGCTCTAAGGAATACCGTACTTAACTTTGGGAACTCGAACATGGAAACATTCTTAGACCTGACGGGGACTCAAACATGGACACAGCTTCGGAGAGCAGACGAACGGAATTCCACATAACCGTGAACGTATGGTTCAAACAATCCGCGCCTCGTAAAGATGGTGCACATCTTAAATAACGCACCATCGCCCGCTGATTGGGAATGCGATCAATCAGCCGGGCTATGGTGCGTTAGTGACGAGGAAGGGGTAGGGCGTGACAGACGTGCACTCCGGTTTCCTCCCACAGTCTAAAAACATTTGTCAGGATAATTGGTGATACTAAACTAGCCAACTCACTAAACTAGTGAGTGCCTGTGTGACCCTGTTTAAAGCTGACGACCTATGCAGGGTGTACCTCTCTTACCTTTTGCCCTTTTAGAGTGCTGGGTTAGGCTCCAGCTCTCTGTTTGTAAAATTAGTCAGCAATCTTACTTAATGCAGGGGACAGTCTGGATAGATTGTTTGCTATTAATATAATGAGGATGGGTCTACATTTTACTGTGTCTGGTATATCACTATCTATTGATCTGTGATAGAAAAAAAGATATAGTCAGTTGACATAGCTAATAAATTGTAATCAAACGAAAAATCTAATAAAATATATAGCTTTCTTGAAAAACAATAAAGGCATCATCCTAAACGAGACGTCAATAGACACCAAAACAAGACAATAAATTACTTATGGTTTTCCAGAACCATTTTTAAATGCCTTTTTAACTTAAATGGTTGGATATATTAATGAGCTAAAAGTACGGTTTCTGCTAAAAATTCATTCATAATGACTGAAGTAAGATCCGCTGCAACTTTTCCATAAAAATAACGAGCACAGGTTATTGACAGTAACATCCAACAGTGGCGAAAATGAAAACACCAAGATAAATAAACAGAAAATAATTTGAGGCTTTAATATACTTCTACTGGTGTCATTTTCTACCACTATTTTACCATTTACATGAAGTCCCACCTTGATGTTTCTGTCCACATCACCATTGCAGAGAGAAATCAGTGGCACAGTGAACGACTTCCATACAGGGTCCAGAGTGTTCTTAATCACCTTCCACACAGAAGATACATAAAACTTTTAATGGCAGACAAAGATGTTTATATACAGCTACTATGATTATATACTATTATTATTATATTATATACATTCACTCCTAAGGACAATTTAGAATCACCAATCAATCTAATCTGCATGTTTTTGGAACTGTGGGAAGAAACCGGAGCACCCGGAGGAAACCCATGCAAGTGCGGGGAAAACATGCAAACTCCACACAGAAAGATCCCCAGCCCAGGAATCGAACCCGGGACCTTCTTGTTGTGAGGCGATCGTGCTATCCACTACGCCACCGCGCCACCCACAAAGACTTGTTGACGTCTATACAAAACTTCCTATGTACTTATAAAAGTTTAATCTAGATTAGAAGTTAATAGATATTTCTTCAGTAAATATCTGATGATGTATATTACCTCTGTTCTGTGGACCAGCATCCATTTCCCATCCTCACCTAGTTTATGAAACTCCAAATAAGGATCTGATTTACCAAAGAAATCCTGAAGGACAGAATATAAATATCAGTATAAAGTCACATTCATTTGATTTAACTTCTTTTCTTTTTTAAAGAGATTTACACCAGTCTTACCTTTTTATCCAGTTTTCTCCCACACATGAGCAGGGTGATTATTCTGTTGTCTGACAACTCCTGGGCTGTGATCTAGGGGAAAAAAGTTTTAAAATGTATCTTACATGTACTGGTGATGTTATGGTTTCAGATAGCTAGGCATTTGGTCTTACCGTAATAGCTCCTTTTCCAGCTGGTTTGCCATTGGCCAAAGTAAGAGGTCGATGAAGTTTCTTATTAGACACAATCTGTGTGGTACAAGACATGTGAGTTAGATAAGCACAGAAGCTGAATAAAGAGCTCTTTAATCAGATAAAAGGTGACAACAGAGACCATGCTGGCTTATTAGCTAATGTTATTAAAAAAACATGGTGTGTAGAGGTGATTGGATCTATTTGTGCAGAATGCATCATTATTCCTGACTGACTGACTGAAAATGGCTTGTTTTTGCAACCACATGTCCTATGAATTGTAGTTTTGTGTACTAATTTAGTCACAATAAGTGAATTAGTTCTGTAAATAACCCGTTTCCAATGGCAGTGTGTAATATAGATCCGTAGTCTCCAATACCGGTCAACGCTTGACAATTTTACCACAACCTGGAGGGGGGAGGGGGGGGGGGGGGTTTAGTGCATTGTTTATATTATAAATATAATAATAAACGTGAATCCACTGTGTACTCGTACACAACATTATTAGCAACTATTGTAGAACGTACAATATAAACATTATCTCAAGTAACAAGGTTACATTGTGTCATTAGAGATCTGGTCGCCGCATATTATACAGAGCGGATTTGGTGTGTAGGAAGCACCTGTCACGGTAAATCCATATTTCATGTCCGACTCCTGATATTGTCTCCTAAACGCTTTCTTTTTCTTGAAAGTCGTACACTCTTCTGTCTCTTCACTCTTCACTATTTCATTTCAAATTAAAAGATCGTTCTGACTCAGGCAATAAATAAAATGGAAATGATTAATGATTTCTTGTGTGGTCTGGTAAAAATTGAGGGATCACTAATATAGATGACACTGCTTAGACTAAAGCATGAAATCACCTGATCCTCATAGTCACACGTTTTTTCCTATTCCAAATTCAGTCTCCAAATAAATCATATATTCACCTTCAAACTCAGAGAAACATTTCCCTTGGGAGCACTCGTAATGCTTCCCAAGAGGGTTGAGGTCAGCTAATCAACTAATAAGGTGTTAATACAAACTGTTTGTGCTAATAAACTTGTTAGACTAATACCAGAAAGACAGGGGTTTGATTTCCACCTCCACCAACCAACCAATGTGGGCCATTGAGCAAGGTCCTTAAAAAAAAAAAGACCAAATGGAAGTCTCTCTGAAGCATCTGCCAAATAAGTAACTGTAACTGTAACTGTCAGATGATGTAAATTTTAACAGTTAATCAATAGTATAAAAACAGGCAGTGAGTACTGTACCACTCCCAGTGTGCAGATAAACTCTCCCAAAAAGTCATGCTCATACAGTTGGCTGCTGCACTTGTCCTCATCAAACATTGCAAATTTCAGCTTCTGGACCTCCTCAAAGTGGTAGTCCACTTGGAACTTCACTCCAAAAACAGGGTTCAGATTGTTTACAGCTGTTTCTGTTCGGCCCAGCTGCACACAACACAACAGAACACACACACACACAGTAAAACATCTTGGCTCATCTCCTGGAGACAATTCCGTCAGCAGTTTAAAGTACTTATCCTCGTGGAGAAGACTAGCTGTGCTCCAGACTATTTGCATTTGGTAAGATGAAAGACTGCTATTGATCTGATCGTTCTCTCCACTGTGTTTTGTTATGTGGTGAAGAATTTGCATTGAAAAGTAGCAGTAGCATTATTGAGGAAAAGTAAATATGAATAGCTACAATAACAGTGCAATTTGTGGTCATTGGACATAGAAAATATATATTTTAGAGAGAGAAAGAGACACAGAGAAAGAGAGAGAAAGAGAGAGAAAGAGAGAGATGATAGGAGGGTGAATAAAGAGTGAATAAACAAAGACAGGCAAACTATTTATTGACTAGTTATGTTTGCCAAGAGTCCAAACATACTCACAAACACTCACAAACATATGTTGCAAATGTGTATACACCCAAGTAGACCCCTAGTTGGGAGTGAACATATGGGCTGAGTTGTGATGCTGTGTTCCGAGGAAAAACACATTTTCTTACCACCCCCTGTATTTGCGTGTGTGTGGTTTGTGTTTGTGTGTAAAAAAAAAAACAACATCTAATCAACAGCAATGTCAGTGGTGTCAAAGAATAGCATGCTCATACACAAGTCCTATTTTAACCTGGCCTCATTTTGCAAAACCATTTTGCAGTTATATTGGCTTCCACTATTTATTAAATCTTTAACTGGGAGATTTGGGTTAATTTTAGTACTAACACCAATTAACAAGGTCTGGAGTGTAATGTGTTCCAGTTCATCCCAAAGGTGATCATTAGTGGTAAGATCAGGACTCAGGTTTTTGAGTGCTACCCAATCATAGTCCTGCTGGAACAGTGTCAGAGTCTCTTAGTTGCAGTAAAAGAACATACAAAAACATTCAAGTGAGGAACCACATATGGATCTGATGGTCAGGTAACCACAAACTGTTGGCAGTGTAGTACGTAGTATGTCAGCTGAAGCATATGTATAAATAATAATAATAATAATAGTGGCAAGTGGTAGTGCCGAGGTTGAAGCAATGGATTGCTAGATTGGATTGGAAGATCAGGGTTCGATTCCTAAAACCAGCAAGTTCCCATTGTTGGGCCACTGAGCAAGGTCCTTAACCCTCAATTGCTCAGTTGATAGAGATAAATGTAAGTGCCCTGTATAAGGCCAATTCAGTAAATAAGAATCTTAGTATACATTACTGCAAAGCTTCTTGGTGCCTACTTTTTTCTCTTTTTTCCTAACCTTTATCCAGCACACTCCAGACCCCCCCCCTTTCTGTCCATATCTGCTTAAAAAGCATAAGCCTTTTGTTTCTCATGTTGTTGCCATGACTACGATGAGCTGAGAGGCTGTGATTTCATGTTCAGGCATTCACTGTTAGGTTTTAGACTGTTAGTGGCTTATTAGAGGTCCAAAAACACACTTTCTAACAACACAATCATTTTACATGTTCTTCATTCTATTCATTATCCAAAATAACTCTCTATCTAATCTGGATTTTTTTCGGTGGTCGTTGATGTTATTAGTCATTTATCCCCTTTCTCTTGCATCACAGGTACCTTTATCATGGAATTTAGGTACTTTTTAAACTTAAATTCCTTAAATGTTAACCTAACAGTGAGGAAAAACTAACAGTAAGGAAACATACAGAGCAACCCCACCTCCACCCAATTACTGTCCACCTCCTGGAAGAGCACACAAAATGGGTCAGATTTAGAGGCAACGTCACGGTCCAGCAGATTGGAGCAGCTCACTGAGAGTTCCACCTTGGTGACACAGTGCTGAGGTCCGATGGCAGGGCCGGCGTTGGGCCTCGAGCCCATTGTGTATGCCATGCAGGCTGGAGTGCCTCCTCTCCCACAGCCTACACAAACAAATACACATAGAAATAGAAGAGAAGTAATTACTACACTAGAATTACATAAAATAGCAAAGTTATTACATATATTAGCTAATCATGTACAAATATGTACATTAGGTTGATTGGTGATTCTAAATTGCTCATAGGAGTGAATGTGTGTGTGAGTGATTGTTCGTCTTTTTGTGGCCCTGTCATGTGCACTTGAATAGTCACCAGCAAACCTGTGTGACCCCAAATTATTGTATGGTTAAGTCATTAATTCATCTTCTTACCCACTTATTCCCTAATTCGAGGTCACGGGGGTCTGTTGCTGCCCTATCCCATCACACACAGGGCAAGAGGCGGGGGTATACCCTGGACGGGTCGCAGTCCATCGCAGAGCAACACATAGACATGCAACCACCCCCACACACATTCACTCCTATTTAGAATCACTAATCGACCTAATTTCCCTGTTTTTGAACTGTGGTAGGAAACCGGAGTACCCGGAGGAAACCCAGGCAAGCGTGGGGAGAATATGAAAACTCCACACAAAAAGATCCCCGGCCTGGGAATCAACCTAGGACCTTCTTGCTGTGTGGCGACCGGACTATGCCAGCGCGCTATTTCTATGACCATACATTACTATTTGAAATATTACATTTCTCAATGACCGCAAACCACTGCAATATTTATATTCACATGTAGATGTGATGTCCAAGAAATGAATATGAAATATGGACCAGCTCCCCTAATGTAGCAAAGTAAAGACATTAGGTGGGAAACCCATTTTTGGGGTTAGGAAACAGAATAAAAGTGAAACACACAGAAAAAAGTTAACACTTAATATTTAAAGTTGCATAAGTCAAGATTAGGATTTGACAACCTGTTTTGCACATCACTCCTCCAGTTCCAGATGAATTTACTGACTGCGAATGAGGCTTATTTGTCTTTAAGTAGTACTTGCAGACTTGCATATTGCACAACGTAATTATGGCTCTCAGACAGCATAGTATTCTCTCAGTGTGGGAAGACATCTGAGTACTCATAACCAGTACAGTTATTATTAACGGGTGACTGTAAACACTATTACCAGTCTGAAGAGAGCCTGCAGGGATTTGCTTATGCAGACACAAAACTAATAGTGAGTTTGACTATTTATGCCAGGTGAGGTACAGTTGGCGTTCCATTGTTAGGGTTTGTGGTTATGGTCTTTGTGTACAGAAGTGCTGTCATGTTAGAATGAGCCTTTAAGGTCCAGTGAAACACATACTATTATTCCATGACAACTGTTTGCTAAAAACAGAAAAAACTTTGGAAAAACTTTGGACTTTACAGTGACAATCAAGAAGAATGTTGCATTTAGAGACATCATCACACACATTTGTCAAGAATGTGACCATTCCTTCATACATCTGTGTGATGATGTTTGTAAATGCAAGCTTCCATGGAGAAGGGGTAGTTTACTGGTTAAGGTGTTGGACTAATACCAGAAAGACCTGTGGGAGAGCACCTGGGCAAGCCCCCTCCCCAAAAAGAGATTAAATGTCAAAATGCGGTAACTGTTACTGTTACCCTTCATACTGTTCACATCAACATGACTGTCAGTGGCACCAGTACCAGGTACAAAGATTTAATACAACATTTTGTTTTATACAAAGTGTATATGAATTTATTAACAATTATTTGTCTTCATTTTAACTTTATTTAAAGACGAAGATAAACAGGCCAAATCTTTCCCTTTTTACACACACACACACACACACACACACACACACACACACACACACACACACACACACACACACACACACAC